>OZ026565.1:4618552-4641052 GCA_964020155.1 Chondrilla cf. caribensis | reverse complement strand
ATTTATCATCAATTAACTATTCAATGTATTATGTGTGTACACTTGTCTGTAGCACTGATGATGTGAAAGTCTCCAAACAAACAAAGGAGGTCAAGGATACTAGTAAACAAGGAAGGGGGCGTGGTCAGAGAGGGAGGGGCAGAGGCCATGAGGTCATAACCTCATCTTCAATTTTCTCAATGGGTCCAGCAGGAATGAGGAAGAGTGTTGGAGGTGTGTGTGTGTGTGTGTGTGTGTGTGTGTGTGTGTGTGTGTGTGTGTGTGTGTGTGTGTGTGTGTGTGTCTGTGTGTGTGTGTGTGTGTGTGTGTCTGTGTGTGTGTGTGTGTGTGTGTGTGTGTGTGTGTGTGTGTGTGTGTGTGTCTGTGTGTGTGTCTGTGTGTGTGTGTGTGTGTGTGTGTGTGTGTGTGTGTGTGTGTGTGTGTGTGTGTGTGTGTCTGTGTGTGTGTGTGTGTGTGTGTGTGTGTGTGTGTGTGTGTGTGTTTGTGTGGTGTGTGTGTGTGTGTATGTATGTGTGTGTGTGTGCCTGTGTGTGCGTATTTCACTGGTTATTAACAGACATGTCATTGAAGGTGGCATGTCCTCACATCATTGAAGGCGGCATGTCCAGTTGAAGTGGTTTGATGTGACTAGTGTTTGTTGGGGGGTCTGTGTGTACTGTGATTATTATATGTAGCACTAGGTTTGAGGTTGTGTTTGTTTTATTGTGTTTCCATAGAGACGGCTACCAAGACTGGGATGGTGATGGTGTTCGGTGAGATCTCAACTCAGGGGAAGATCGACTACCAGAAGGTCATTCGGGACTGCATTGAGAAGATCGGCTATGATGACTCTGAGAAAGGTGTGTGTTGGACCTTGGTGACAGTCCCGATAATGTGATTATCGACGTTTATTATTGCCATAACAAGTTGACCAGTGTTGTGGTAACACTTCCTGTTGTGGTAACACTTCCTGTTGTGGTAACACTTCCTGTTGTGGTAACACTTCCTGTTGTGGTAACACTTCCTTCTTGTTCACTTTTGAAATCTCCATGTGTTAGTGGTTTTAGCTCAATCCTTGACTGAACTGGTCCAAGTATTGCTCCACACACAACTTGTCAGTTTTAGTAGTTTATTTCATCTACTTCTAAATTTGTGACTAGACTAAGTGTAATGTTTAAGCTTCCAATCACAGTATTATGTAACCATCCTGATATTGGTGTGTGTATGTGTGCAAGTGTGTGCACATACATTGACATAAACTGCCACCAGTACTCTATGTTCATTTTGCATTTTACTCATTATTTGCTATTTCTGTTGTCTCCTCATCTGAAGGGTTTGACTACAAGACCTGTAATGTGCTGGTAGCTTTGGAGGAGCAGAGCTCGGAGATTGCAGTAGCCGTCCACAAGAACAAGGCAGACGAAGAGCTAGGAGCTGGTGATCAGGTGGGTGTGGTCTCGTGGGTGGAGCTGGTGACCAAGTGGGTGGGGTCTTATGTGGGTGGAGCTGGTGACCAGGTGGGTGGGGTCTTATGTGGATGGAGATGGTGACCAGGTGGGTGGGGTCTTATGTGAGTGGAGCTGTTCATCAAGTGGGTGTGGTATTCCAGTTTATGGATGTGTGATCATTGAGTATTATGACCATTATCTCCCCACCCCCACCCCAAAGGGCTGATGTTTGGCTATGCTACTGATGAGACAGAGGAGCTGATGCCTTTGAATGTTGTCTTGTCTCACAAGTTGAACAAGAAAATGGCCGAACTGAGGAGAAATGGAGGACTACCTTGGTCCAGACCAGACTCCAAGACTCAGGTAGACTAGACCTGTACACACAATACTGGGGTGTAGTGGAGGGTGGAGGGGTTCTGTTCCCAGTTTAGTTCCATCTGAGAACAGTTTCTATTCTGATTCCCACTTCAAATTTACTGGTATTTTATTGCATCATTATAGCATTTCATTATCTTAATCCTATTTCTATTTCCACTCCACTTTCATTTTCCATTTCAGTTCCATTCTTTCCCAATTCCCATTCCCCTTCCAATTCACCTCCTCTCTTCCAATTCTCTCAGGTGACAGTGGAGTATCGCATAGTTAACGGACAAACTGTCCCCATACGAGTCCACACTATCGTCATCTCCATCCAGCACTCACCTGATGTCACTCTGCAACAGCTCAGGAAGGACCTCATGGAGAAAGTGATCAAGGTATGTAATGTATGTGTGTGTGATCACATGACAGTCATGTGACCTCCACTTGTTAGACTGTTGTTCCAGAGAGGTATCTGGACTAGCACACAGTATACCATCTCCAACCATCAGGAAGTTTTGTGGTAGGTGGACCTCAGGTGAGTGTGTGTGTGTGTGTGTGTGTGTGTGTGTGTGTGTGTGTGTGTGTGTGTGTGTGTGTGTCTGTGTGTGTCTGTGTGTGTGTGTGTGTGTGTGTGTGTGTAGTGTAGTGTGTGTGTGTGTGTGTGTGTGTGTGTGTGTGTGTGTGTGTGTAGTGTAGTGTGTGTGTGTGTGTGTGTGTGTGTGTGTGTGTGTGTGTGTGTGTGTGTGTGTGTGTGTGTGTGTCAATCACCTATAACATGTATTCTGTCATATTCACTCTTTCATCCTCCCCATCTCTTACTCCTTGTAGTGAGGCTAGCGGTATGGATCAACTCACCAGGTCCTCCATATGAATCCACTTGAGGTAGACCAGACTCTATCACTTTAGCATGTATGTCATATTATTAAACTATTCTCACATTAATTTTATGGAATTGTAATTAATTATGTAATTATATTGAATTTTTGTATTGTTTGATGTGATGATGTGTATTATTATGTTCAAATTATGTATATATTGTTTTTTGTTATAAGTGTATATACTAGCTGTGTATACATGCATACAATAGGGTTGATATAAGACATATACGTACCTGCCATATATAATAATGCATATTATGTCATTTTTCTATATACATGTAAAAATATTGTATATAATATCAGCACACACACATATATATATATATATAATATTATTATGCAATATATTTTATACAATCTGGTATATTTTATGCAGTTTATATTAATACATTATATGTTGTATGTAAGTGTTGTTATATTCTGATGATAATATTATAAGGTACACATACATAGTAATATGTATGTACATATGCTTACACAAAAATTGGACTGAAAGTAATAATAGTAACTGCTATGAAAAGTGTCTTATACAAAGATACCAAAATGTCATACAATTACACAAACCACACACATGTGGTGTCAAATTTGATCTGTTCTGTAGAAATGGAAGATATTGTTAGCTAATACTGGGAAGGTGGGTAGGATTCTGTATGAAGAGAGAAAGATATGAAGACAAATCACAAGATAGAACTGAATGTTCGCAAAGTGTACTGTACGAGGAGTGTCCCCACCACACCAGTGTGTACTGTACGAGGAGTGTCCCCACCACACCAGTGTGTACTGTACGAGGAGTGTCCCCACCACACCAGTGTGTACTTGGGAAGGTGGTGGATTCGGTATGAAGAGAGAAAGATATGAAGACAATCACAAGATAGAACTGAATGTTCGCAAAGTGTACTGTCGAGTGCCCCCGTGTGCTGCGGGTGTCCCCGTGTGTCTGTCGGGTGCCCCCAGTGTGTGCGGTGCCCCCGTGTGCTGCGGGCCCCGTGTGTCTGCGGGTGTCCCCCCCCCAGATGGAGTGTGTACTGTACGAGGAGTGTCCCCACCACACCAGTGTGTACTGTACGAGGAGGGTCCCCACCACACCAGTGTGTACTGTACGAGGAGTGTCCCCACCACACCAGTGTGTACTGTACGAGGAGTGTCCACACCACACCAGTGTGTACTGTACGAGGAGTGTCCACACCACACCAGTGTGTACTGTACGAGGAGTGTCCACACCACACCAGTGTGTACTGTACGAGGAGTGTCCACACCACACCAGTGTGTACTGTACGAGGAGTGTCCCCACCACACCAGTGTGTACTGTACGAGGAGTGTCCACACCACACCAGTGTGTACTGTACGAGGAGTGTCCACACCACACCAGTGTGTACTGTACGAGGAGGGTCCCCACCACACCAGTGTGTACTGTACGAGGAGTGTCCACACCACACCAGTGTGTACTGTACGAGGAGTGTCCACACCACACCAGTGTGTACTGTACGAGGAGTGTCCCCACCACACCAGTGTGTACTGTACGAGGAGTGTCCCCACCACACCAGTGTGTACTGTACGAGGAGTGTCCCCACCACACCAGTGTGTACTGTACGAGGAGTGTCCCCACCACACCAGTGTGTACTGTACGAGGAGTGTCCCCACCACACCAGTGTGTACTGTACGAGGAGTGTCCACACCACACCAGTGTGTACTGTACGAGGAGTGTCCACACCACACCAGTGTGTACTGTACGAGGAGTGTCCACACCACACCAGTGTGTACTGTACGAGGAGTGTCCCCACCACACCAGTGTGTACTGTACGAGGAGTGTCCCCACCACACCAGTGTGTACTGTACGAGGAGTGTCCCCACCACACCAGTGTGTACTGTACGAGGAGTGTCCCCACCACACCAGTGTGTACTGTACGAGGAGTGTCCCCACCACACCAGTGTGTACTGTACGAGGAGTGTCCACACCACACCAGTGTGTACTGTACGAGGAGTGTCCACACCACACCAGTGTGTACTGTACGAGGAGTGTCCACACCACACCAGTGTGTACTGTACGAGGAGTGTCCCCACCACACCAGTGTGTACTGTACGAGGAGTGTCCACACCACACCAGTGTGTACTGTACGAGGAGTGTCCACACCACACCAGTGTGTACTGTACGAGGAGTGTCCCCACCACACCAGTGTGTACTGTACGAGGAGTGTCCACACCACACCAGTGTGTACTGTACGAGGAGTGTCCACACCACACCAGTGTGTACTGTACGAGGAGTGTCCACACCACACCAGTGTGTACTGTACGAGGAGTGTCCACACCACACCAGTGTGTACTGTACGAGGAGTGTCCCCACCACACCAGTGTGTACTGTACGAGGAGTGTCCCCACCACACCAGTGTGTACTGTACGAGGAGTGTCCCCACCACACCAGTGTGTACTGTACGAGGAGTGTCCCCACCACACCAGTGTGTACTGTACGAGGAGTGTCCCCACCACACCAGTGTGTACTGTACGAGGAGTGTCCCCACCACACCAGTGTGTACTGTACGAGGAGTGTCCCCACCACACCAGTGTGTACTGTACGAGGAGTGTCCACACCACACCAGTGTGTACTGTACGAGGAGTGTCCACACCACACCAGTGTGTACTGTACGAGGAGTGTCCACACCACACCAGTGTGTACTGTACGAGGAGTGTCCACACCACACCAGTGTGTACTGTACGAGGAGTGTTCCCACCACACCAGTGTGTACTGTACGAGGAGTGTCCCCACCACACCAGTGTGTACTGTACGAGGAGTGTCCCCACCACACCAGTGTGTACTGTACGAGGAGTGTCCCCACCACACCAGTGTGTACTGTACGAGGAGTGTCCCCACCACACCAGTGTGTACTGTACGAGGAGTGTCCCCACCACACCAGTGTGTACTGTACGAGGAGTGTCCCCACCACACCAGTGTGTACTGTACAAGGAGTGTCCCCACCACACCAGTGTGTACTGTACGAGGAGTGTCCCCACCACACCAGTGTGTACTGTACGAGGAGTGTCCACACCACACCAGTGTGTACTGTACGAGGAGTGTCCACACCACACCAGTGTGTACTGTACGAGGAGGGTCCCCACCACACCAGTGTGTACTGTACGAGGAGTGTCCCCACCACACCAGTGTGTACTGTACGAGGAGTGTCCCCACCACACCAGTGTGTACTGTACGAGGAGTGTCCCCACCACACCAGTGTGTACTGTACGAGGAGTGTCCCCACCACACCAGTGTGTACTGTACGAGGAGTGTCCCCACCACACCAGTGTGTACTGTACGAGGAGTGTCCCCATCACACCAGTGTGTACTGTACGAGGAGTGTCCCCATCACACCAGTGTGTACTGTACGAGGAGTGTCCCCACCACACCAGTGTGTACTGTATGAGGAGTGTCGCCACCACACCAGTGTGTACTGTACAAGTTAATCAAGCAGCAGTCATGGAAGTTAATACTGTGACGATGTTCAGTGAAACAGAATGAGTGTTGTTCACCAGACCTTATCTTCTCAACTAGTGACATCATAGTGACCAAATAAGGAGGCAAGACAGTAGTCGGGTTATACAAAACTATTACTAACCTGCATGATGACAATCCATGAATGCTTAAACAAAGCCTTCGAACAAGGCCTCCTCTAGTTGTAGGTACTTCATCAAGTATTTCTTGATGTGGAGAACAAGGGAGAGCAGTACTTGCTCCTTGGATAAGACAACGGCCAAGTGGGTGTGATCCTCGCGCAGTGGGAGGGTGACCTTTCTCTTCTTGTACGATTCCAATGTTAGTCTCAGGTGATCTGCCAGTTTGGATTCATAGTTCTGTAAGGTCCTCCTCAAGTCCTCACAGTTGAGCACCTCGACTGTGTGATGTACCAGGAGGATCTCGTAAGGGTTCGACTTCTCTGCGATGAACTCATACAGACCAATAGCTGTGTTGGGGATTGACGGTGGCTCTACTGGTTTCATACCATGAATGTATCTCCGATACTTCCCACGCAACACACCAGCCAGTTCACAAATCACCTTAGGATCTGCTGATGACAGCTTGGCATTCAGACGCTCCATGATCTTGTCAAAGTCATCTTCCAGTTCAGGGATCTCCGGAAGGCTGACTATAGTGTCTTCACTTCTGTACAAGTCCACAATTTCCTCTATCTTCTGCGACCTCTCATCCATTGTGGACACAGACGGAGTAGGTTCCCCTTGTGTGGCTGGTGGGGGGGATGGAGGTCCTGAAGACAACATAAGAAGAATTTGAATTAGTATAATATGTTAATATTAGACTACACCACACATGGTATTCCTTATCTACAATGAATTGTCCCCCAGGGTTCCTCATCTATAATGTACATGTCCCCCAGGGTTCCTCATCTACAATGTACATGTCCCCCGGGGTTCCTCATCTACAATGTACATGTCCCCCAGGGTTCCTCATCTACAATGTACATGTCCCCCGGGGTTCCTCATCTATAATGTACATGTCCCCCGGGTTCCTCATCTATAATGTACATGTCCCCCGGGGTTCCTCATCTACAATGTACATGTCCCCCGGGGTTCCTCATCTATAATGTACATGTCCCCCGGGGTTCCTCATCTATAATGTACATGTCCCCCGGGGTTCCTCATCTACAATGTACATGTCCCCCAGGGTTCCTCATCTACAATGTACATGTCCCCCGGGGTTCCTCATCTACAATGTACATGTCCCCAGGGTTCCTCATCTACAATGTACATGTCCCCGGGGTTCCTCATCTACAATGTACATGTCCCCCGGGGTTCCTCATCTACAATGTACATGTCCCCCAGGGTTCCTCATCTACAATGTACATGTCCCCCGGGGTTCCTCATCTATAATGTACATGTCCCCCGGGTTCCTCATCTATAATGTACATGTCCCCCGGGGTTCCTCATCTACAATGTACATGTCCCCCGGGGTTCCTCATCTATAATGTACATGTCCCCCGGGGTTCCTCATCTATAATGTACATGTCCCCCGGGGTTCCTCATCTACAATGTACATGTCCCCCAGGGTTCCTCATCTACAATGTACATGTCCCCCGGGGTTCCTCATCTACAATGTACATGTCCCCAGGGTTCCTCATCTACAATGTACATGTCCCCGGGGTTCCTCATCTACAATGTACATGTCCCCCGGGGTTCCTCATCTACAATGTACCTGTCCCCTGGGGTTCTCATCTATAATGTACATGTCTCCCAGGGTTCCTCATTTATAAGGTACATGTCCCCCGGGGTTCCTCATCTACAATGTACATGTCCCCGGGGTTCCTCATCTACAATGTACATGTCCCCCATACAATGGTTGTTAGAGACAATGTCGGTATACTTTTAGCAATACAATAGCATTGTATCTACTACAATAGGAAGTAGAAGTCATTGTCAGATTTCTATGGAGTTGTTGAGCTTGGTATAGCACCAAATGTTCATACAATTTGGACATTTCAGTCACATAGACCTTCGTATTCCTAAACAAGATACACTCCAATCTTTTCATCTATAAACCCATTACTATGCACCTTCTACTGGCACGTAAAAAATTCATTGTATTTGCTGCTGTTGTGTTCCAGCCATTGTGCCTCAGACAATCAATTCCTCATGTACATAGAAGCAAGGTAGTACCTAGTATTTACTGCCCAGGCAGTCTCCTTGAAATATGAGATCATTATCGATGACAATCAATACATCTACGTAATTTAGCAATGACATCCCATAAGTTACCTTTATAGCTGCAGTTGTCAATCTTATGATATATACCATATAGAGGAACCTAATACACCTACAATATATGTACCTAGTAGTACAAATGTGTCAACTAAAAGCTGTAACCATAGATACCCCAAACCAACATATGTACAGTTCATACCACAAATAAAGCATATGGTGTTCACAATACAAAGAGAGTGGCTATCAAAGACATAGTGCTGCCTTACATATGGTGTTATGTCCTAGTAGGGTTGGGGTACACCTTGTATACTTACTGTACATGATCTACTGTGAATGTTTAAAAAGTCAAATTATTGTCAGTCACTGAAATTTGAACCTCCTGGTGAGGCTGTATAACATCACAAGCTTTGGGTGAGGACACGAATTAACATGACCCATACACAGAGAGAGTGACTCCACTCACCACTAGGTCCAGGGACATCATCCCGAGTGGTTTCAGAAGGAGGAGGTGTGGAGGACTCCATTGGAAGAGGACCAGTACCTGACAATGTACAGTACATAGTAAGTACATGGATAGAAAGAGTGACATATGTACGTACACACTGTACATTGCTGACAGTATGTATTCACAATGTACATGATACACACGTGTGTACCTACGTATGTACATATAAAAAAGGAACACATACTCCATTGCATATATTACAGTGTGTAATTACAAACTATGTATGTACGGTACTTCCCATAGTAAACTTCATGACGTCAGGGGGTCAGACCGAAAGTTGTCAGATGACCGTACGGGTGTTGATCAATGACCGAACGGGTGTCAATTGTTGACTGTCTGGGTGTTGATCGATGACGGCTTGCTTTATTATCCATTACACTACGTAATTCCATGACAATCGAGAATGTTAAATAGAAACCGACATGTTGATTTCCTTCTGCAACTGCACTCTCAGTTCTTCCAAAGTTGTTTCATCATTCTCTGCCATTCGTGTTTCTATCTTTTTCACGATAGCATCGGTTCTTTAGACTTTTGGACGAAGATCTGGTGCCTAACCTCCTTGTGATATGTAGTCCTGGTCTCACGATAACGCTTTAAAAATTGCCCGATTGGGAAACTATTCAGTTTTGGGATAATTGCTAAACAATGTCTTTAATCCTGTCGAGAGAAATCAGTTCTCTAAGACTATTTCGAAAATCGATCAAGTCAGCCATTTTGTTCCGCCATCTTCAGTGCAATATTCATGACCAGATACTGTACATACATACGCACTTCGATTGTTAACTGACTGTTGATCGACCGTTAATTGACTGCTGGTCTGACAGCCTGACGTCATGAAGTTTACTATGGGAAGTACCGTATGCTTGATCATTGAGTGAGGGTTCCCACATCTAGAGGGACCTCCTGGTTGTCTGGAGGGACTTATACTGCATGTCAGGAGGGACCTACTGGATGTCTGGAGGGACTTACTGGATGTCTGGAGGGACTTACTGGATGTCTGGAGGGACTTATACTGGATGTCTGGAGGGAATTACTGGATGTCTGGAGGGACTTACCGAATGTCTGGAGGGACTTACTGGATGTCTGGAGGGACTTACTGGATGTCTGGATGGACTTACTGGATGTCTGGAGGAACCTACTGGATGTCTGGAGGGACTTACTGGATGTCTGGAGGGACCTACTGGATGTCTGGAGGGACTTACTGGATGTCTTGAGGGACTTACTGGATGTCTGGAGGGACTTACTGGATGTTTGGAGGGACTTACTGGATGTCTGGAGGGACTTACTGGATGTCTGGAGGGACTTTCTGGATGGTGGTAGATCTTTGTCCTTCTTCATATCCTCTCCAAGCTCCTTCATCAGAGGATAGTCTTCTTGACCAGCCATCACATTACACAGGTGAATGATGGTGTCTGGAACAGCATGAGATCGCAGATGAAGGAACAGCTTCCCAGTAGCTTCACTGTCTGTGATCTTTCCCCGGTCTATTTCATGGTACAGGCCTTCTGGAATGACATAGTAAGCCTTCAGCCGAGTGGCAATGGACGGTGTGTGCACACATTCCAGAAATCTCTCCCTGTACTGGTCCATGAAGGACTTAGCATGGAACTCTGAAGAATAAAGATATCATACATAATACATAATATAAAAAAAATATATTCTGCATGCACATGTACGGTACTTTCAGTAAAACACTGAAGTACTATGGGTTGCCTATGGATGTACAGACGTGTTAAGTACGATTTACCTACGTGTTGATGCTTGCTATGTATCGGTTGTTAAATTGAATTTGATTATTTTAAGGATTTCAAGTTGCATGCAGATGACCACAAGGGAATGATTATAGTTAATATGTTCATCTTTACACCAATGAATAAGAAATCATAAGAAAAAATTCTTGGACATTTTAAAATTTTAATTTTGGTTTTTACAAATTATTGGTCCGGCCATGGCCAGTCGGCTGAACCTTGCCCTATGTCTATGGGATTCATTTAAGGCAGAGACGAGCCTTTGCCTGGCAATAAAGTATGAGCGATCGACAGTGGTAAGTCTAATAGGTTAAAAACAATGTATTTTGAACATTCCATGGTAATCTTTTGCTTTTAAAGGATTAGCACTTGAATTTGCTGGTTTAAATCAGTCAAATAAGCCATTTTCTACGTCATTCAAACCAAATCACACTGTCATTGCTCAAGAATTATAACATTATTGTCACCTGCACCTCAAGTAATTATCACTTGCTGAGGAATGCAGTAGAAGTACAGATCACTCATTTACGGGTTAGGTACATGTCGACTATGTATGGTTGAAAAACGGGTACGGGTTCGTTTTTTATTGAAACTTCCGTACATGCACACTATGTCCAAGGTAAGTACTTGCAAATAGCACATCAGGCAAGCAAGGCAGAGGGGGGAGGGTCTCATTTCATGTCGAGAACGACTAGAATGTTTGCACATACTTATGCATGGAAATTTTCGCGGTACTAAACTTTCGCGGTTGCATAACTTTGAGGATTTTTGTGGATTTTATTTTCACAGTTGTATAAGTCAAATCAAAAAATATTTTGTTATTTTTCAGTTTAAAATGTTCAAACTAGAGAGCTGTATCAATGGTTTTCATGTTTATAATGTATCGTGAAGAAAAGAAACTTCATTGTGCTTGTGAAATCGCTAATAGAGAAGATCCTTATGCTGTTGCTGTCGACATCTTATCGAAATTCAGAATCAACAAATATTACTCGAATCCTTGGTCAATGCTTCATTTAAACTAACACAAAACCTATTGTCCTCTGTTCTATTGTGGTTATGTTTTACAACGTGCACTGTACGTCGAAAATAGATGGTCATTTTATAATCACTATAATACTAGTATTACAGTGATACATAGTAATAATAACAATACTGCAATCGTGAATACCATAATAATTCACGGGTTAAACTTTCGCAGATGACCAGGCAAGTTTAGTATGGCGAAAATTTCCGCACATATGGTACTTGTGTATAGTGAATACTATGGTACTTGTACATTATATTGGTACTGTGTTGGTACTGTGAAATTGTGGCGGATTAAAAGGTTTGGTGGATAAAGCGGTGGCAGATTAATGAGAATTCACTGTACATATGATATATAATATGCTGGTTTAAACTGTTGCAGCCATTGTGATTCTGGCCAGGTAAGACTAACAGTTACTGAACTGTACACTAACAGTTCTATGTGTACTAGCACATTCAGTGTCAGTGCTGACAACAGCAGTAGGACATTGGTCATGTTTGACTGGAAATGTTGTGGATCAGACATTTGAGGATTCAGTCAGACATCTTGTCTCCACAGTTTGATTCAAGTATAGAGGATTGATGTAAAATCACCTTCAAAAAATGGATTTTTGGTTTTGGCACCAAGTCAGTGTGCTTGAGTAACGTAACAGATTGTGAACCTTAGGATAATATTGATTTCATTGACTTTTTAATATATACCTAAGATATGGTGTTTTTTGTCGGTATCTGGCAAAAGGTGAAAAAATATTCTGTCACATGTAGAAAACGGGAGAGAACATCAACAAGTGACATGGTGAAAAGTTAGTTGCACTCTTCTTCTACCTAATGTTGCTGCATACGTAACTCTGGGCTGTAGTTAAACATTCCGCCTTTTCCTGAGAAGTTAAGCTATGCTCAAACTCTAGAACAGTCCTCCAGATCACATTACTGTCACGAGGCTCAGAATATGTAATATTGACGCTCACAATTCATTCGTGCGACTGGTGTCTTTCTGTACATAATAAGCATGAAAATAGGCAAATCTTAATTGTCCAAAGAAACATTTTAATAATAGACAATCTATAAAGGAAAAAGAACGTATGGTTGCTTCTGTTCATTCGTACATTTGAATTCGTGTGTTATAAATGTCACTGATCATCATGTGGATTGGGTGTGACTCGCCCACACTACCCTTGACTTAATTGTTTACATAGCACCTTAACCACAAAATTATTGCATGATGTACGTGGGTTGCGCAGTGTCTCACATTCCAGTACTCACCACTTGGTTTGATTGGAGGTTGTTGACAGCTGTAAACATGAACAAAAATAAACAACAATATTAATCTTTTCAATATCATAGTTGTTACAATTCAACTATAATTTGAACAGGACATATTAGTATTAACATTGCACATTATGTTTGACATAGTCAGAAGCTAAGTGATTCAAAACTGGAAAAAAAATCCACCACCATACTTAGCTAGGAACAGATATCTCAGATGGCACATAAAACTATGATAATACCCTAATTGCCTGAATTCTTCAAGGACACAAGGACACATACATCCACGATTCCACGTACCACTAAGAGGTGGACACACACAGCACTCACTGTGTCAATTCTTTTCTCATTCTTTTGGCTATTATAGATAGTAAAGGTCTGGCTGGCTGGGAATACTCCTCCAGAAAGACACAGAACTTTTCCAACGTCTCCTCATCGTAGTACGAGGACATGTAGTCAAGTAATCCGTCAACTCCGGATTTACCTCCTCTCGTTTCAACAGCTGTGCGAAGAAGGTGTTTACCTTGTAATTTCGACAAGAAGTTCACATCCACAGGGAGATATTCTCTTAGATATTCGCGTAGATTACTTAATACTTTCTTTGCCACATTTCTTTCCGCCATTACAAGGACATTATCTCATAGAAGACTCGTTGACGTCTATTTCGATCATCGATCAGAATGGCCGTGATCGTATAGTATAGTTGATCCAACTAAGAAGAATAGGAAGTACAAAAAAATGGCCAAAATGAGGAGAAATGGAGGACTACCTTGGACCAGACCAGACTCCAAGACTCAGGTAGACTAGACCTGTACACACAGTACTGGGGTGTAGTGGAGGGTGGAGGGGTTCTGTTCCCAGTTTAGTTCCATCTGAGAACAGTTTCTATTCTGATTCCCACTTCAAATTTACTGTTGTCTTGTCTCACAAGTGGAACAAGAAAATGGCCGAACTGAGGAGAAATGGAGGACTACCTTGGTCCAGACCAGACTCCAAGACTCAGGTAGACTAGACCTGTACACACAGTACTGGGGTGTAGTGGAGGGTGGAGGGATTCTGTTCCCAGTTTAGCTTGATCTAAGATGAGTTTATTGGCTACTTTAAATTTACTAAACTTGTGATTTCAATTAAATTCCAATTGCTACTTCCATTACCAATTCCCATTCCAGTTGTCTGGTGTTGTAACCATGGTGATAACTGATCTGATGGTGTGCATGTGTCCACATTGTAGATAAGATTTGTGATCAAGTGTCTGATGCTGTACTGAATGCCTGTCTGAAGTAGGACCCCAAGAGCAAGGTTACCTAACTAACCCTAGCACTCCAGTAAAAGCCATGAGTGTGGTTTGGAACTTTGAGATGATACCGCCCTCTCTATCTCAAAAGAGGAAACTTCAGTCTAACCAGAGTGTGAAGAGAGGTTGCCCCATTCTCTAACCTACAACTGTAGTGTTTGTTGGGGGGGGGGGGGGTCTGTGTGTGAAGAGAGGTTGCCCCATTCTCTAACCTACAACTGTAGTGTTTGTTGGGGGGGGGGGGGGGTCTGTGTGTGAAGAGAGGTTGCCCCATTCTCTAACCTACAACTGTAGTGTTTGTTGGGGGGGGTCTGTGTGTGAAAAGAGGTTGCCCCATTCTCTAACCTACAACTGTAGTGTTTGTTGGGGGGGTCTGTGTGTGAAGAGAGGTTGCCCCATTCTCTAACCTACAACTGTAGTGTTTGTTGGGGGGGGGGAGGGGTCTGTGTGTGAAGAGAGGTTGCCCCATTCTCTAACCTACAACTGTAGTGTTTGTTAGGGGGGGTCTGTGTGTACTGTGATTATTATATGTAGCACTAGGTTTGAAGTTGTATTTGTTTTATTGTGTTTCCATAGAGACGGCTACCAAGACTGGGATGGTGATGGTGTTCGGTGAGATCTCAACTCAGGGGAAGATCGACTACCAGAAGGTCATTCGGGACTGCATTGAGAAGATCGGCTATGATGACTCTGAGAAAGGTGTGTGTTGGACCTTGGTGACAGTCCTGATAATGTGATTATCAATGTTTATTATTCCCATAACGAGTTGACCAGTGTTGTGGTAACACTTCCCTTCTTGTTCACTTTTGAAATCTCCATGTGTTAGTGGTTTTAGCTCAATCCTTGACTGAACTGGTCCAAGTATTGCTCCACACACAACTTGTCAGTTTTAGTAGTTTATTTCATCTACTTTTAAATTTGTGACTAGACTAAGTGTAATGTTTGAACTTCCAATCACAGTATTATGTAACCATCCTGATATTGGTGTGTATGTGTGCAAGTGTGTGCACATACATTGACATTAACTGCCACCAGTACTCTACGTATGTTCATTTTGCATTTTACTCATTATTTGCTATTTCTCCTGTCTCCTCATCTGAAGGGTTTGACTACAAGACCTGTAATGTGCTGGTAGCTTTGGAGGAGCAGAGCTCGGAGATTGCAGTAGCCGTCCACAAGAACAAGGCAGACGAAGAGCTAGGAGCTGGTGACCAGGTGGGTGTGGTCTCATGTGGGTGGAGCTGGTGATCAGGTGGGTGTGGTCTTATGTGAGTGGAGTTGGTGACCAGGTGGGTGTGGTCTCGTGTTTAGCTGGTGATCAGGTGGGTGTGGTCTCGTGTGGAGCTGGTGACTGAGTGGGTGTGGTCTTATGTGGGTGGAGCTGGTGACCAGGTGGGTGTGGTCTTAAGTGGGTGGAGCTGGTGACCAGGTGGGTGGGGTCTAATGTGGGTGGAGCTGGTGACCAAGTGGGTGTGGTCTAAAGTGGGTGGAGCTGGCGACCAAGTGGGTGTGGTCTCGTAGGTGGAGCTGGTAACCAGGTGGGTGTGGTCTCATGCATGGAGCTGGTGACTAAGTGGGTGTGGTCTAGAAGTGGGTGGAGCTGTTCATCAGGTAGGTGTGGTATTCCAGTTTATGGATGTGTGATCACTGAGTATTATGACCATTCTCTCCCCACCCCTAGTCTCGCGTCGCCTGGACCCGCTTCTCGCCTCCATTTTTTTATGCTGACGTCATTAGGTCGGCGAGAAGGGGTCTGGTCAAACTTGTATACCTGTTTTGTTCTGCGTGGTCTAGCGAGCTGGGCTTATTCGGTTAATTGAACGGAAACGTTCATTGTCACTTATACTCGCTAATCAGCGGTCTACGGGGAGGGTATATAGACGCGTACATTTGCAGTGAGCACTGTAGCAAGCTGCTAAATTATGGCGGAGACTGTAGTCAGAGACTTTGTGACCTCTCCCGAACACGCGATGGTCGAAGCGGCGAAGAAGATGAGCATTGGTTTGAAGGAGAAGCAGGAAGAGGCAATCTTGTCATTCGTCCGTGGACGGGACACCTTTGTTTCATTGCCCACAGGCTACGGCAAATCTATAGTCTATGGGATCCTTCCCATGTTATACGACCTGTTATTAGGTAAGCTGCAATATAAATTGCTTTCTTTCCACTCTCTACGAACACAGCTCCGGCTTTTATGAACGTATTCTTTGTGTTTAGGCACTGCAGGCAGCATAGTACTTTGCGTGAGTCCACTAACTGCTCTAATGATGGACCAGAAAGAGAAATTCGCTTCTTTTGGTGTGCGCTGTGAGTACATTTGTGACAGGCAGAGAGACTGTAAAGCATTTGAACAGGTCGTACGTGGGGATGTACAGCTAGTTTTTATCAGCCCAGAATCTATCATAGGCAACCAGAAATACCGTAGAATGCTATTGACACCTCAATACCAATCGAAGCTTGTCGCAATTGCTGTGGATGAAGCTCACTGTATTAAAGCATGGTGAGTTCTGGCAAATCCTGCATGATGACATTGTATTCACACATTTTTTTAAGGAACATTGTCATGGTGCTTTTTTATGCTTCGCACACAGGGGTGATCAGTTCAGACTGGACTTTTCTTTGTTGGGACAGCTTCGAAGTGTCATCCCTGATCGAGTTCACTTTATTGCAACCACAGCAACAGCAACCATTGCAACATTCACTCTAATCAGGGACCGGCTTTTTTTGAAAGACCCAAAGATTGTTGCATTACCTCCAGAGAAGGCCAACGTTCACTACAGTGTAGTAATGAACGCAAACTTTGAGGAGTACTTGTCTACAATAACTGAGGAGTTGACCCTCCATCGTACAGTGCTTCCAAAGACCATCATTTTCTGCCGTAAACTCATTGACTGCTCAAAAGTTTACCTACAAATCAGGCATACCCTTGGAGAGAACTTCACTGACCCACCATCCAGCCCAGACACGCATGATTTCCATATGGTCTCAATGTACCACAGTGCTGCTACCGAGAAGGCTAAAGGGAACATCTTGCGTACATTTTGCACCGACACCAGCAAATTACGGATCCTCATAGCAACAACGGCTTTTGGATTGGGGGTGGACTGCCCAGATATTCGAAGGGTAATTCATTGGGGACCACCCAATGATCTTGATGCCTATGTACAGGAGACAGGACGTGGTGGTAGGGATGGAAAACCATGCAAAGCTATTTTATTGTACGGTCACATTTCGAAGTTCACTGGGCAAGATATAAGAAATTTTGCAAGCATTGAAACTTGCCGACGAGTCCATCTCTTCCGGGCTTTCCTCAAAGGCGAAGATGTCATGCCAAGACATCCTGGTTGTACTTGTTGTGACATTTGTACAAAACAGTGTGAATGTGAAAATTGTTTAATGTAATTAAATTTAATGATTATTAACATTGTTTTTGGAATGGTTTACAAATTATTGTACAATTACAAATACATGTGAAAATTGTTTAATGTAATTAAATTTAATGATTATTAACATTGTTTTTGGAATGGTTTACAAATTATTGTACAATTACAAATACATATAAAAATAGATGTATAATATAATATAAATATATATAATTTATATAACATATAATAATATAAAATAATATAGATATATATAATACAATGAAATATATTACATAATGAAATACAATTTAATTATTACAATTTGTAAATACTGTACAGATAATATTGTTGCTTCAGCCATGCAATGAATGCTGGCCTGTTCTGAAGCTGAAGCAGGCCAGTTTTAAAAAGACAGCTGGTGGTGCGGCCATGCACACACTCGAATGGCTTCAAGTCTGCCAGGCAAGAAAGAAGTCTCTGTAAGTCTTTGCTGTGGGAGGGCGGTGTTTGCTTCCCACTGTCTGCATGCCTTCTGTAACAGTTGACACAAATGGTTCAAAACACCTACACTTTTTCCAGCGCGGTTGATGGATTTCTGAGTCCAATTGGACCCCATGTTGACAAGAGCATCCTTTACCACCCTATTCAAATGCTCGCAATGCAGATCCAATGGAATGTTGGTTCCTTGCCGACCATGTACATTGACAAATCGTGAAAACCGTAACTGGGTTTGCATGCGAGGTGACAAGGTCTTGTCGCTGAAAAGGAGCTTAGCTGCTTCACAAGAATAGTTCTTCCTCCCACAAGTTTTAAACAAGAGCAATAAGTAGCGCCAATACCGCATAACGCGATCTCCGTCTCCTTCTCTGATGGCATCCTTGAAGCCATACCAGAGCAGTCCAAGGGTCAAAATTTCTCTGGCATAGTCCTGAATCTGATCTGATGACTGACTGGGCGTGTGGTCGACTGACACATCAGTGTACAGTGACACCACAAGTTTGGCAACCTGGCTGAGATCCGGGTCTTCACCAGCAGCTAGCAGGCTCTTCCTCACCACAGATGCTGCCTCAATGATGTATGCTGTAATGACAAGCTGGAGAAAATCCTCACATGCCTTCACGTTCTTGGTGGGGTCCTTGGTGACTGATGTTCGGTTGAGCAAATTACGCAGCTGCCACAAAGTCCCCTTATCGGATGAGGATTTTTCAGTTACAAAGTAATCCCATATTACCTTTCATAAAAAGAAAAAGTGACATGCAATAAAGCAGCATCAATATGTGTTGTATGAAGGTGCTCTTACTTTTAGCAGTGTTACTCTTGCATGCCAGTCCTGTGGCACACCAAGAAAACCCTGCAAGCGATCCAGACTGGTGTCCTCATGGCTGCGAATGGCTTGTGAACCTCTCACTCTGGCAGCTGTTAACTGGTCACCACCGAGAATGATTTGATGGAAGTGATAGTCCCTACTTTCTACCTCCACATTATCAGCATTTCGGGACACTCTTGTATGAGGGACTGTTGGGACATATTGGTGGAGATGTTCCATGATGGTGCACATGTCATCCAGGTTATTCTCGTTGGCCTGAATGATGCCAAGTGGTACCTACATGGAAGAGTAAAATTGGTAATTATGCATGGAAAATTGGGAATGAAACATGTGTTGGGAAGAGGAGCTAGCACTTAAACGTAACTAGAGTGCAAACACTATTGGTCATTAACTTAAAACTGCTTGCTGCATGACAACTACACTACACTTGATTAAATGAAACACACACAAGCCACACAAGTTAACTGACAGGATATTGATAAAGAAATGAATGCAAACAAATAACATCACTAAAGACACAGTCTAGACGATAACTTAAGAATCACTTCAGAAACACTTAGTTTTGGTGACCTATTCACCACACATGCATACTACTCACCACTGTGGACTTGCTTGCCATTTCTTGACTGAAGCGTGATGGTATATGCCAATTCACAGGTTTGTTGGTAAATGAGACTACATTGTCAACTAACAACCTGATAATTAAAGCAAAGGATACACAGTGAGGAGTGGAATGTGCTAATAACTTACAAATTATCACCATGACATGAAAATTGTAGAAACAGGAATCTCAATACAACAGCATCAACACCATCAAGATGTAAAATGCAGTTCAGACAAGACATGACTTACCTGGCAACAAGTGTCCTAAATTCATCACCCAAAACTTGGTGGTCCTTATCAGATGGTAGAACCGTTTCTGCATCCAGTTCCGAAGCAGGAGGTACATCACTCAAGGAAGACAAATCTATTCGGTCTAACACCGCATAAGAGTTCACATGGTGATGTGACATGGTCCCTCGATCCACACGTTGAAATGATGGCCGAAGATTTTTGTCAATGTTATCCACAACAATGACAAAACCTGACCACGAACTACATGTGGACACTGTAGATGGTGGCTCACTGACATCCCTCTGCATGACTGTTGGCTCACTGACTATGTTCACCTCTTCGTCATCTGATTCCCAATCAGTGGGCGCATCGGATTGATGTGTTGATGCTTCAGAGGCTGAAACAGAGTCATCATCGGAAAAACAAGGGTACAAATCCTCCTCCGAATCAGATAAAACCAACTAAACAAAGATATACATAAGTAATTCATACCTTACACAAGTGTGTATCAACAAACAATACTTACTACTTTATAACTTACTGGAACTTCTCCAGTACCCCCCTGTAAGCCTAGTGTAGGGAGAGGGACAGGACTCTTAGCTTGAATAGCTCTCTGCAGTGTGTCCCGCCAATCTCTCACATCCGCATCATAGTCCACGCACAATTCATCCACAGTGTCCAACGTACTTTGGTATGACAGACAAATGGACAAAGGCTGTAGAATGTTATACACCTGCAAAACAAAAGTATTGTGTAAGAGACCTCTTAAAAATACACTATCCATACACACACCTGCTTCTGGCATCCTTTGGCATAAAACATGAGTGAAATGACACTTTGAAGATAACAAGATCGATGACTGTGGTTCTTCAAGAGCATTGACGCAATCATGGCCATTAGCTGATTGCCTCGTGGAAGCCTTCTATTTCTGATGAGGTGGTGGATGAGGTTGAAGAGGGTTGGGAGATGGGTTTGTAAATCTGCGGAATATACGTCCCAGTTGAACTCCTTTAGGTTGGCCACATTTTTCTTGAATGGCGAGTTGGCAATTGATATAGCATCGATTTCACTTTTGATGACTCTGGATAAGGCCTTCACCATCAGGTTACAATGGACCTTTGATGTGGCGAATCCTGTCATCATGGCACCATAGCTACGGCGAGCTAGACGTTTTGCTGCTGTTTTTCGGATAGGAGTCTTCAGATAAACAGATTTGCTTGTTGCGCCATAGGTGACCTTAGGAATGGAAGGTAAAAGAGGCTTGAAATACACTGCAAATTTCATACATGCGATATTTTCATACACATCACACATTATACTGACTATGAATAATAGTCAATGTACATGAATAATAATAATATTATCATAGACTCTAAATACAACTGACCATTGTTGGGGGTGAAACAAGCGGAGTTGGAGGTGCCTGTTTAGCAGCAGGCGGTGTATGGGTCTCACTTGTAGGATGTGGAGCTCGCTTCCTACTCCCGCTGCTGGTTGAGACTGGTGAAGAACTGGGCCCACCCTGCATACCAAGGGATTGACGAAGTGCCAAGACAATCTTATTTGTGATACTCGTATGCTCGTCCTCAAGCTTATCGAGTTTGACAAACAAGTCCTTGCATTTATAACATAAATCGGCTTCAACATTGGCTAAACTCTCCACCGAATTAATGTTTAAACCCAGTTGCTGCTGCAGAACAGCCGTGAGTCTGGAGTATACGAGAGAGAGGGTGCTCAACAACGGTTTACAGACGTTATGATCGAAAATGATTGAGAAACTTACTTGGCGAGAGCCGACTTTGCGGCCTTTCCGTGGAGTTTAATCTTCTTCTTCCTCTGTGTTCCACTAGACAGATCATTTGAACAGATGCAACACGAAGATACGCTCATTGCTTCTTCCATACCGAGGCGATCGACGGTAAATGAACTACAAACCTGACACACCCCTGAACGCAGCCTAAACAGTGATATGGTTTAAACGCGTTACTTGTATGAATATCTTTATTACCGTGGTAACTGCATATTAATGAGCCACCAGAAACGCGGTGGCTTCAGAACAAAACAGGTATACAAGTTTGACCAGACCCCTTCTCGCCGACCTAATGACGTCAGCATAAAAAAATGGAGGCGAGAAGCGGGTCCAGGCGACGCGAGACTATGACACTGCGGGTTGGAGAAACGAGGGAAAGATTAAGATTCCAAATGTATCAAAGTACAAGAACAAGAAAATGGCCGAACTGAGGAGAAATGGAGGACTACCTTGGTCCAGACCAGACTCCAAGACTCAGGTAGACTAGACCTGTACACACAGTACTGGGGTGTAATGGAGGGTTGAGGGGTTCTGTTCCCAGTTTAGTTCCATCTAAGATGAGTTTATTGGCTACTTTTAATTTACTAAACTTGTGATTTCAATTAAATCCCAATTGCTACTTCCATTACCAATTCCCATTCCAGTTGTCTGGTGTTGTAACCATGGTGATAACTGATCTGATGGTGTGCATGTGTCCACATTGTAGATAAGATTTGTGATCAAGTGTCTGATGCTGTACTGGATGCCTGTCTGAAGCAGGACCCCAAGAGCAAGGTGGCCTGTGGTGAGTGTGTGTGTGTGTGTGTGTGTGTGTGTGTGTGTGTGTGTGTGTGTGTGTGTGTGTGAGTGTGAGTGTGGGGGGGTGATTTCTTGACGATTTCAAATGAGTTTGTCTCCATGGTGGCATCGAGTGGGTGTGTTTGTATGTTGCCCATATGCAGGATGGTCTCCGTGGTCGTTGAC
>OZ026565.1:4588552-4611052 GCA_964020155.1 Chondrilla cf. caribensis | reverse complement strand
ATAATCAATTTATGGTCAAATTACAGATCGTTCTACAAAATTATTACTTAGGACTGAAAATTAGTCTAGCTAGCTAGCCCGTCCCCACACATGGGGTGTGAACTAATCACTATTTGGGCTAGACCGTCTCCCGTTCTTAATCCCCATGGGGTGCATGTGCGGGACGGGCTAGCTAGCTAGACTAACTGGAAGTAGGCAGTTGAGGATACATTCAATGTACTCACTTCAGTATCGGGTTCAAGCTCTGGTTTGGGATCCTCCTTTTCCAGTTTGGATTCATGCTCTAGTTTGGGATCCTCTTTTTCCAGTTTGGGATCCCCCTTTTCCAGTTTGGATTTTTGCATAGGTTTAGGATCCACTTTTCCCAGTTCAGCTTCGTGTTCCTGTTTTGAATGGAATGTTTCCGGTTTCAATTCATGTTCCAGTTTTGGCTTCATCTCTTCATAATCTGATTCTTCCAGTTTAGGTTTCTTAGTGGGTGGTTCGATTTTGAATTTATGTTCAAAGTGTGGACTTGTCATTGCAAAGGATGTCTCTAACTTAACCTGAAAAAGAGTATAGGACACACTACATGTATAGGACAGTATAGGACACACTACATGTATAGGACAGTATAGGACACACTATATGTATAGGACAGTATAGGACACACTACATGTATAGGACAGTATAGGACACGCTACATGCATAGGACAGTATAGGACACACTACATGTATAGGACAGTATAGGACACACTACATGAATAGGACAGTATAGGACACACTACATGTATAGGACAGTATAGGACACACTACATGTATAGGACAGTATAGGACACACTACATGTATAGGACAGTATAGGACACTCTACATGTATAGGACAGTATAGGACATACTACATGTATAGGACAGTATAGGACACACTACATGTATAGGACAATATACATAGGACACACTACATGCATAGGACAGTATAGGACACACTACATGTATAGGACAATATACATAGGACACATAGTACATGTATAGGAGAGTGTATTATAGTAAAGTTGTTGATCACTTCCTTTAACTGGTGATGGGGTAACGTTGTAGCTAACAAGGGATGACCTGACAGCAGTAAATAATCAACTGTAGCCATTCTCAGATTGAGTGACAACCAAAGATGTCAACATTGGTTAGTTTAAAATAGACCTGGAAGCCACATAAGAGGAGAGATCACTGCAGGTAATATCCCCCTCTCCCATCCACTCCCACACCCAAACACCCTGACAGTGACCACTCAGGTACAAGGATCCCCCATTGCAGTCAAATCGAGCACCTTTGACTGTGCTAGTATACATGATAGTCTACCACTCAACTCAACTCCGCCCCCTACATGGGAGTAGGTATCCCCACATCAAGCTTCCCAACCAGTAGCCTCGGGTTGAACCAGAGAGCTGAAGTGGTTATTATCAAATCTGTTTCAAACTGGTTCAAACCACTTTGATATGTTAGAACTTATATCTTGGTTGAATAACTTGATTATGTAATAGCCTCAAGGTGTTTACACTCTCATGCGTTAAACTGGTTAGACTTGGAGCCACTTGTAAAGTGCTTCAACACTCTGGTGTAACCGAAGCTGGTGATGTGGTAGGTCAGAAACGCGGAGGTGAACTAGGGTCTGGACAGTGTGAAAGAGCACACAACACTAAAATTCTCACTTTTGTCTCTGGAGCTTGTGAGGGACTCAATATCCTTCTTTCCCCAAATCCTCCCTCTTGGTAATACCTCAGAGATTCTTCCATTACAGCTATTTTATCTCTCAATTGAGAGTTCTCACTCGTCAGTTCTTCATTTCTGGAGTTGTGTTCGACTACAGATTGCTATTACAGAGAAGAGTACAGCACATACAGTATGCACATATGTGAATACAGCCATGTACTGCTGTGCATACAAAGGTACTGTGTATGTACATTAGTATATGTACTTATGTACTTACAACTCACCTGTAATTCTAAAGACTCTTTCTCCTTTTCAGCCACTTTCTCCCTCAATTGAGAGTTCTCACTCATCAATTGAGTGACTTCACTCATCATTTCTTCATTCCTGTGTTTGTGTTTGGCTGCAGATTGCTGTTGGAGGCAGTGAAGAGTACAGTGCATAATGTGTGTATGTGACTACAACCCATGTATGTACATGTATGCATGCATGTACCATACATTGTACATTGCATATGAATACACATTGCCACGTACACACAATAGTCTAATGTACACACATGTAGGGTACATGTGTTCCCTGTGCACTTACCATCATGTCTCTCAGTTTGAAGGGATCACTGATCATTGCATCAATCATGTACTTGTGTTTGGACAAAGGTTCCTACAGAATAGAGAGGTACACGTTATCACAGTGTAAGATTTTATGTTTCATCTGCACACACATGAACACAAGCACGCATGCATGCACACACACATACATACCACACACACACACACACACACACACACACACACACACACACACACACACACACACACACACCTCATAAATTATATCCACAGTGTCGTAATCTGTGTTAACAGTGAACTTCCCTTCCACCAACAGAGAAGTCACTTGCCACTCCTTCAGTTGACGGAGGTTGGGAGGATGAAGACACAGAGGAAGACACCAATCGGAATCCTCGGGGATGGAGAAGTACAGGATGGTGCTACTTTCCCTGAAACCTTTGAAGAGTTCTTCACGAATACCTAACTGCCTGACAAGGAACTCTTTCAGTTCCAGGATTCTATTCAGCGATACTTCACTAGGGGTGCAGTCGATGGTGACGGCTACTGTTGAGTAGTGACGTAATTTCTTGTACAGAACCTTCTTGGTTTTGCACTCTGACAAGAAAGCTTGAGTTTTCCTCTTTAGTAACTTTTCATATGCTTTCAACTGCTCAGATAGGCTGCTCAAGTGTTTCTTGACGACCTCCTTCAAAACCCGGATCTGGAGAGGGTCCCATCTGGAGATCAAGAAAGATTTTAGCTCACTATACTCTTCAGGCACATAAGGAGGTGGAGAGGATGGAGGAACTTTGGGTTTTAGCAAATTAGCTAAAAATGTGTGCAGTTTCGCCAGTTTGCCTGTGTCCAGTGACTTGATCTGTTCCAACACTTCCGTAGCCAGGTCAGAGAAGTCCCCATCCAGCTCAGTGATGACAGGATAGAATATGTCTCCAGGTTCAGATTCAGCAGTGGTATTTGGAGGGGAGCGCTCTACTGTTGGAGGATCAGTTCCTGTACATGTGAAAAAGACAGACCATATACAGTTCCTACACCAGTACTATATACGTACATACCTGTACGATGATGTACATAAGTAGATGAGGTGTGTCAGGAAATGTTGCTAATTACAAACTGGTATAACTCAGTACATGTACATGTACACATATATCTACTATACTAAACTATTCGAATTGATATTATTGAGTTTCAAGTACGTATGTACCAACATACGTATGCATGATACTGTAAGTGAAGAACTACCCTATCACTACAGCTGACACAACATTGAGTGTCACAGCATAATGGGGCTTTCACACACAATGCATCCAACAAAGTTAGGATTCTCTGCATAAGCCTGATTTCTAGCCTCAAAGGTATTCTACATCTTAGTGATACTCACACTGATGTGAACAATGTATTACACTCCACTCACCACTAGGTCCAGGGACATCATCCCGAGTGGTTTCAGAAGGAGGAGGTATGGAGGACTCCATTGGAAGTGGACCAGTACCTGACAATGTACAGTACATAGTAAGTACATGGATAGAAAGAGTGACATATGTACGTGCACACTGTACATTGCTGACAGTACGGATTCACAATGTACATGATACATACTGTGTACCTACGTATGTACGTACATATAAAAGAGCAATACACACTCCATTACATATATTACAGTGTGTTAATACAATCTATGTACGTATGCTTGACCATTGAGTAAGGGTTCCCACATGTCTGGAGGGACCTACTGGATGTCTGGAGGGACTTACTGGATGTCTGGAGGGACTTACTGAATGTCTGGAGGGGCTTACTGGATGTCTGGAGGGACTTACTGGATGTCTGGAGGGACTTACTGGATGGTGGTAGATCTTCGTCCTTCTTCATATCTTCTCCAAGCTTCTTCATCAGAGGATAGTCTTCTTGATCAGCCATCACATCACACAGATGATGGATGGTGTCCGGAACAGCATGAGATCGCAGATGGAGGAACAGCTTCTCACTAGCTTCACTGGCTGTGATCTTTCTCTGGTCTATTTCATGGTACAGGGCTTCTGGAATGACATGGTCAACCTTCAGCCGAGTGGCAATGGACGGTGTGTGCACACATCTCAGAAATCTCTCCTTGTACTTGTCCATGAAGGACTTAGCATGGAACTCGGGAGCTGACCCTGAAGAATGAAGTTATTATACATAATACATATGTAATACATAATACATAATATTAAGAATTTATATTTCACATGCACATATGTACATACACACTTTGTCCAAGGTAGGTATGTACTGTAACATAGTACATCAGGTATGCAAGGCAGGGGGAGGGTCTTATTTCATGTCGAGAACGACTAGAATGTTTGCACATACTTGTGTACAGTGAATACTAATGCTAATTTGTTTTCAAAGAATATGGTGGATTAATTGGATATTCATTGGTACTTGTACATTACATTAGTACTGGGAAATTGTAGCAGATTAAAATACTTGTTGGATGAAGCGATGGTGGATTAATGAGAATTCACTGTACATATGATATATAATATGCTGGTTTAAACTGTGGCAGCCATTGTGAGTCTGGCAAGGTAAGACTAAGTTACTAAACTGTACACTAACAGTACTATGTGTACTAGCACATCCAGTGTCAGTGCTGACAACAGCAGTAGGACATTGGTCATTTTTGACTGGAAATGTTGTGGATCAGACATTTGAGGATTCAGTCAGACATCTTGTCTCAACAGTTTGATTCAAGTATAGGAGATTGATGTAGAATCACTTTCAAAAAAAAAAAATCGATTTTTGGTTTTGGCACTAATCAGTGTGCTTGAGTAACGTAACAGATTGTGAACCTTAGGACAATATTGATTTCATTGACTTTTAATATATACTTCAAACATCCAACCAATTTACAAAGTGCCCGAACAAAACATGACCTATTATAACCAAAAACCTATTATTAGCACAGCGGTATGTACAGTATGTATGTATGCGCATAGTGAATATCTCCTAAGAATATGTGTAGTTATGGAGCACATGGTAAAATGTCCAGGTACAGGTACCATCCACTATGTGGTGTTGAACTGTTCTGTATGCTACAATTATCCCAGCAACTTCAATAGACTCCTCCCACTTTCTGACATGATGTGAGGTTCACACTGAACAACTTATACCATTTGATTCACACATGTACTCCACTCACCACTTGGTCCAGGGACATCATCCCGAGTGGTTTCAGAAGGATGAGGTGTGGAGGACTCCATTGGAAGAGGACCAGTACCTGACAATGTACAATATAACACTTTGCTCATATAAAGAAGTACATCGATGCATGGAGTACATCAATACATGGGGTACATCAATACATGGAGTACATGAATACATGGAGTACATCAATACATGGAGTACATCAATGCATGGAGTACATCAATCCAGATCAACAAGACACCATCCAGCAAATCCTGAGCTCATCACAATAGCAAATGCAGAATGCAAGATCCCCCATCTTGATCTTGATTGAACAGATTCACAGAAACTTACTAAGAAATGCTTTCTTGTTGGTTGATTTATTTATTATTATTAGTTAACAGTACATCAATACACGAAGTACATCAATGCATGGAGTACATCAATACATGGAGTACATCGATGCATGGAGTACATCAATACATGGAGTACATCAATACATGGAGTACATCAATGCATGGATTACATCAATGCATGGAGTACATCAATGCATGGAGTACATCAATGCATGGAGTACAAGGCATACATGGATCCATAGTGAATTCAACCAAATCAGTTGAGGACCTCTCTTCTGTCAACCAGCTCTGACTCAACCACTCAAGACTTGGACATTCCATCTATGTACAAGGTTTACACTCACCTCTGGGCCCAGAGGGGTCACTTTGTTGGTTTCCAGTCAGTCCCATTGGGTGTATTTGTTGTCTGTAGCACAAGTAAACAGTAAACTTGGCAACAAATGATCAACTTTAATGCTGTAATAATAATTATTATTCAATCTTCACAAATGAACAAGTAACTCAATCCTCACAGCACAGACTGCCTATGTCCCCCATCCCCCAATCACACACGAAATACAGTGGAACTTGTCCAATGTTGTCACCCATGGGACCCCATTCCTTGGGTGCATTATTGAGATTGAAACATACGCATGTAACAACATGGGAGATATGTATTTAGAGACCTAATCAGGGAGACCACATTAGACAGCTAACCACCAAAGGGAGGTGACTTCATACAGGTTAATTGTCCGCTGTGCTTGCTGCATGGTCATGTTTTGTGACAGACAACAATTTTGTTCTTTAAAGGGCATGACAGATAAAGGAAGCATCTTTATGTAGTTTGTTTCCTAGATAGGGAAGGCTTGCTATGGGTCAGCAATATAGTTAAAATGTTTGAGAAGTGAAACTGCGATAATCACGAAAAGCTGTACGAAATCTTTTCAAAGTTACAGTTATTGGCAAATGGATGATTCACTCATTCTCCTCCACATACGTACACACACACATACACACACACACACACACACACACACACACACACACACACACACACACACACACACACACACACACAAAAGTGAGTAAAACAGTTGGAAAGATCCAGACAAGGATAGAGATGCTATAATGACATGGACAGCATCCAGTTTTACATACAATCACTCTCTCATTTCAGAGGACACGTTTTATTCTACTTTCAAATCAGCATCGGATGAGGTACGCATACAGAGAGCTACGTGCGTAAGAGTGATAGCAACGAAGTCATTTCTCACTCACTTTATCATTTCTTCTTTAATCTTATTAGCTATGGTCAGTAGTGAAGGATCGGTAGACTTGGAATACTCCTCCAGAAAGTCGCAGAACATTTCCAACATCTCCTCATCGTAGAACGAGGACATGTAGTCCACTAATCCATTAACACCGTCTTTACTCTCCTTCGTCTCGACCGTTGAGCGAATTTGGTAAACATTTTGCTCCAAGATAAGACCTCTTTTTTTCAATTCAGACACAAAATTCACATCAACGCGGAGGTTCTCTTGTAAATAGCCACGCAAGTTATCTAATACTCTCTTCGCGACTTCTCCTTCCTCAGAGTCCATTGTAACATAATTTCTTCTGCGTCAACGTCAGTCTGTAACCGTCACAGAGCACTGCTTCCTCGATCCTTGATTAGCACGTTGGGACGTAGGAACGAACCTCTCCCGGTCGACTTATTAAGGCCGTTCTTTTGTGGGAGGAACACTGGGCGGGGCAGTGGGCGTTCCGTCCCTGCGCGGGCTTTCGATTGCGCAATAATGTCTGCTGCGTTAAAATGGCGTCCATGGACACTGCGGTTTGAAGAAACGAGGGAAAGATTAATTACGATTTAAAATATATCAAAGTACATTAAGTTAGAAGAATAGAAATACAACAGAACAATCCAATCTTTCGTATTCTCGATCTGATTCAACTGCTAGCTCCTAGGAATTCTGTAACATGTCTTTTTCATGAAGACAAATGTAACACTACTACAAAACTAGTTATTTTAATCCGTTGAATAATCCGTTCAAAATAATAACGAATTGTTACACAATGCTCAAAACTATAAAAGCTATATAAAAGATCGGGTTAAGACAGTCTACATACAGAGGAGCTAATGCTATATAATATATTTACTCTTTCTTTATCAGACAAAGTCAAATCCAATGGAGAGTTGGTCATGTGTTATTGTGCATAGCATAAGAGAAAATGTTAAGATTTCTGTCTATTCTCTGTCAGTATAGAAGGGAAGTTCACCATTGATCTAGTTAAGAAGAGCATTGGTGATGTATATGTAGCCAACCACACATATAACCAGCCACACATGTAGCCGACCACACATGTAGCCGACCACAGATGTAGATGACCACACATGTAGCCGACCACACACATAGCATATGTACGGTAGTTGGTGCTACAGTGATAGAACCTGAACCTGTAAAGCACCAAGTAACCTGATACACTTGTACATGATTCAGCCACTTGTGTGCTGGACTACATGTGTGGTGACACACCCACAAACACCCACCCACACACAAACACACACACCCACCCACACACACACACCCAGGCCCACACACACACACACACACACACACACACACACACACACACACACACACACACACACACACACACACACACACACACCACACACAGGCCCACACCAGGTCTCAATTCTCTACCCTTGTTTTACGTACGGTACTAATCATACAAAACTGAACGTTCTACGGGTACGGAACGGGCGTACCCGTACCCGTTCCGTACCCGTACCCACTAAACGGGAACGGCCGTTTGCCGAACTTGACGATTGCAAAAAATGTACACCTACGTAGTGATACCTATAGTAACACCTTCGTATCTCCTTTTTATCGTGTTATAGTTCGTTAGAAGATGGTTTATTCGAGTTACGTGAAGCAGCGAATTCTCTTTTGTCGTCGTTCGAGAAAAAGCTACGCAGAAGACGACGAAACGACCGCGGTCGAACTCCAACAACTACTTAAGAGTGAATTGTATGACGCCTCGCTATCCACGATACTCCTAGGAACACTCATGACGGGAGAAGAACGTACGTACGTACGCAGAAAGATCGTTTCGAAATAGCACTTCATTGTAAAAATTAACGCGTACGTAACAATACACGAGGTGTCGATTACGGTAAGAACGGGTACGGGTACGGGTACGCCCGTACCCGTACCCGTTTCACGGCCGTTTTCACACTACGGGTACGCCCGTAGAACGTTCAGTTTTGTATGATTAGTACCGTACATGCACTACTTTCAGTGAAATTCTGAGATTTATATACGCTGGGTATATGGTACTTGGGCTGAGCTATTCATTGAGTAAACCTTCATACACTGCCAGATACTGTATCATACTCCATGGTCCCTCATCATGAAGACATGAAGAAATAACTGACTATATATAAGAAATATTGAGTACACAAGTTACAAGATCTCAAGGAAAAAGTACAAGTATACATGTACATGTAAAAGAGGTTCACAGTAAGTGTCCACAAATTATTACTCAACTACGTACGTACTTCTCATGTTCAATATCATTACAGCTATACTACCTGTAACAGGAGATAGAGATGAATTTCAAGTAAGAGTTACATCACAAAATACAATATTTACACATGGTACATTGGAGTTAGGAGCTGATACACATAGGTATATACAGTAACCATACCTATGATGGCTTTGAGCATGTATGGTCATTGATGGGTACATTCAGTATGGACTTGATTGTCATAAAGTACTCACACTAAACCAAGGACATCTGACAACCATATTTTGCATGTGTGGGACACCATATGATCACACATACACTGAAGGTAATGTACTTACGGATAACAGTGCTTGTGTCTTTGAGACTTGGCTACCTTCGTCTAAAGAGCCCCAATTGAAGTTTCTGTGCAATACAGAATGAGATGCATCTACTCACTAACCAAACATGTAGTCACTTTGTATTGTACACAAAATAAAGGTTGGATAATTATCCTTCCCTAGGTGTGCTTTATGTATTGTTACATGTTAGCATAAAGCAATAGAATAACAGGAAATTCTTCAGAACTAAAATGTAATCCAAACTCATTCTGTTACAAATAATAATAACAGGAAATACAATGGTAGCTTACCACCTCTTTTTCAAACAACATCTGTTCCTTTGTTTTTTGATGTACTACCTCCGATGGAGCATCTCGACTTGTGTGAAGAGGACTCTAGCCTCCAACTGACATTAGACCAATGTAATGATGTCCACCAATTGGCGAAGACTGGTGTGATTCGTACACAGTGGTGGTAATCCTGAGAGGGCTTGATTCTGAGGACTGTGCATTGTATGAAAGCAAGAAATAAACAAACATGACCTGTCATATTCAGGGAGTAAACAGTAAACAAACACCACACACATACCACTAATAGAGAGGGAGATCTCAATACCCTGGTGATGATGGTCTGGGGTGTGTGTGGAGGGTGTCAGGTGGCATCACTGGAGATGAAACACTTGTCATTTTCCCCTTTCCTCTGACATCTCTGTAGGACCCAGCACTGGGTGATGTAACATCCTGGTCCTAGTGGGGTTATTGACATATTATGTACACACATATGTACAACAGGACCTCTCTCAGCAAGACACCACAAATAGTATAAACTCTAAAAATTAGACATGAGGAGATTGTAAAGATAGTCTATCTGGACAGGATAACGTACTAAGAAAATGGCAGGTGTATGTTGGTAGATTGTATAGTCCATGTAGGGCTTGAGTTACCACACCAAGATTCCACTGATAATGCTCATCTCAATATCAGATCCCACCTCAGGAATAACGGACTCCTCTTCAGATTCATGGTCTGGTTTTAATTCCACATCTTGATAATCAGTTGGTTCCTGTTTAGGTTTCTTAGCAATAGGTTCCATTTCTGAACCTTCATCTTCCAAAATTGGATCCGGTCCACCCTATTAATTAACACACAACTCCAATCACACACCAAGGACTGGTTCTAGGAAACCAATATGGTAACCACATAAAATTCACTGTACATTTTATGTGGATATTCGTAAACTTGTGTATTGTGTCCAGTGACCTTTTATGGTGACCTTTTATGGTGACCTTTTATGGTGACCTTGGGGTTGGTCAGTTCTGTTGGTGCCATTCACTGACCATGATAATCACCTGTGAAAGTGCCAGAACTGTCCAGCAAAAGGGGATTTGGTCAAGTTTGATGGTTGACGTAAGATTGAAATTGGTGATCAACGGAAGTCATTAATGTGCAAATGGACATGCCCCACACGTGAACTGTGGAAGTAGTGTTTCATGACAATTTGGAATACGTGCTATACAGTAGTTGGACCTCAGTGGAGTGTGTGGCAGTAATCTTACTGAGATCTACGGGTTCTCTGGTTGTTGTTTGTCTGCAAACTCCTCCCTCCTTCTCCAACAGTTGGCATACCATGGATGTCAAACTCTCCAAACTGCATTGTCAGCACCATCCGTGGGATACACTAATGGTTTTACATTTCAGTTTTGGCATTCCACTGAGAACCCCCATGACATGTACTATATGCCGTAGTTGGAATACACCATTTGTCCCAATGCGGAAGTTATTAACAGGTTATTAATTGTATATTATAATTAATATTTAAACACTTTCAGGATTTGCAGCTGTTTTCCCACGTTCCCACGTCAAAACAATAAACACGACTTGTTCAAAATCATTTGGCATTTGGACAACCTCACATTGAATTACCACTTTATGAGTGGGTGATTCAACTAGACTAGAATAATGCTGGAGCATCTGGAGTGGACAGGACCACTAATATCCAACACCATAGGAGGGTGTCAAGGGACCTTAGAGATTATCTCACAACACCAAACACTAATGGACTCACTTGGAATTGTGTGACTTCATTCATCAATATACCTTTCAGGTACTATAGAATAGATAGAGATTTCACATGAGTACATGGTCATGAGAAGGCATTATTAAGACATAAACATGCTTTGGATCAAATCAGATCGGAAAAGGTGTGTTGTCCACATGTGTACATATCGTACGTAATATGTACATGTGTACAGTGTGTGTGTACATACAAACATTTTGTACTAATGTGCATATGTGCGTATGCAATGCATCCTCATTTGCATGTGGCCAACCAGGTATGAACAGGAGAGAAAGTATGCATGTACACTTGAAGGTCAATTGACAGGATTCAGAGTCTAAAGAGTGTTCCAAGTTGATAAGTACAAACAGTGGTACAGCAACATTGGGTTAGTTGATAAGTACAAACAGTGGTACAGCAGCATTGGGTTAGTTGATAAGTACAAACAGTGGTACAGCAACATTGGGTTAGTTGATAAGTACAAACAGTGGTACAGCAACATTGGGTTAGTTGATAAGTACAAACAGCGGTACAGCAGCATTGGGTTAGTTGATAAGTACAAACAGTGGTACAGCAGCATTGGGTTAGTTGATAAGTACAAACAGCAGTACAGCAGCATTGGATTAGTTGATAAGTACAAACAGCGGTACAGCAGCATTGGGTTAGTTGATAAGTACAAACAGCGGTACAGCAGCATTGGGTTAGTTGGTAAGTACAAACAGCGGTACAGCAGCATTGGGTTAGTTGGTGGAAATTGTTAGGTTATAAATTAGGTGGTTGGGAGTCTGGAAGGCAGGATTTTGTACCAACCTCCCTGCCTACAGACCATGCTGATATGTACTATACATAACATACCAGGACAGGAGCACATACTCCACAACATGGACATTACAGTAAAGTAATAATGCAGACACCAATCTTGCCCTTAGTATAGTGTTCTCCCCAGACCATTTCAGGGTAGTGGACCTTATGCCTTTCTTCTTGAAGCCGTAGCGGCTGCTACTCTATACAATTATTAACTAACAACCTCTGTGACTGTCCTCATTATAATTCTCAAATCATCACAGTTGTACCCATCAACATACCAGCCAAATAAGGTGAAATTCCACAGAGTTCACCCAATTTACTATGTGTTAGGATTGTAGAACGATTTGAAAGTATAAATAACTCCATGAAAATAGTAAGATGGGTCATTTTAACCTGTGAAGGACACTCCCAGTATATCGTTTGCAATCGCTGAACATTTAGTAGTGTCTGTTCGGTAGTTTTGGGTTGATACAACCAAACAAACATACAAAGGAACTGTATTGTGTACATCTTATACATGTATCGTGTGTGTGTGTGTGTGTGTGTGTGTGTGTGTGTACGTGTGTGTGTGTGTGTGTGTGTGTGTGTGTGTGTGTGTGCGTGTGTGTGTGTGTGTGTGTGTGTGTGTGTGTGTGTGTGTGTGTGTGTGCGTGGGTGTGTGTGTGTGTGTGTGTGTGTGTATGTGAGCAGGTCAAAGGCAGTGGCATAATTGCTGTAATGCTAGAATATTTTGGGTTTCAACAATAAAGCCATAAGGCAGTTCATTGCTTGTTGTCTGAAATTCCTATTTCTAGTACAATTGTGGTTATCACCATGTAAATTGCATTAGAGACGTTCCTATGACAGTCTATGAATATCATTGATAAATAATGAATATTAACACTTTATTTACAGCACAGTTCAGGGTATTAACATGATATCATTATCACTGGCGTGGGTTACCATCCCTGTTGGCCCAGTTGGACCTGTCATACTGTAACCTGGTTACTAGGGAATAACATCCCAAACCTATGTGACCTAATGGCTACCATGACTCACATTATATTACCTAGGTACATATTATGATTTATTACAGGCAGCCAAGTACATACGTATGTACTTAGGAAGAGGAATCATAATTAGTGGTTAAGACATGGGCACGAGGGCAGTATGACATAATATACCAAGTCCCGAGGGCAAGTGCATTTTATGTCATACTGCCCGAGTGCCCATGTCTTAACCAGTATTGCATCCGTTGCTAACGCTTGATACATTATGAAATTGCTGTATAATAGTACTGTTTCTATGGTAATGGATGCTATTACATATTAATGTCCTCCAATGTCTACTACACATGTAAGGTGTACAAACTGGCATGTGTCAGTCCCACAATATGTTACATTAATTGGAACTTAACATTTCCCTCTTCATGCAACTGATCTGTGCATTGGGTTGTTGTGAAGGTGGTACTGTAGTAATTTTGTGACAACCACCTTCAGACCCCATACAAGTCTTTGAAACCATTGATTTGTAAAGGATTGGCCATGTGAAGGGATCAATGTTTGTACATTATTATGTACGGTTCATACCAAGAATAAAGCATATGGTGTTCTCAATACAAGGAGAGTGGCTACCAAAGACTGTACATGATTTAGTGTGAATGTTTAAAAGGTTCAATTATTTTTAGTCACTAAAATTTGAACCTCCTGGTGAGGCTGTATGTCTACACAAGCTTTGGGTGACGACACAAATTAACATGACACATAAACAGAGAGAGTGACTCCACTCACCACTAGGTCCGGGGACATCATCCCGAGTAGTTTCAGGAGGAGGAGGTGTGGGGGACTCCATTGGAAGTGGACCAGTACCTGACAATGTACAGTACATAGAATACATACAATACATATACATTACATAGATACATACATACATACATTACATTACATACATATACAATACATAGAATACATATACATTAGAAGTATGTACGTACATCAAATAACTACATTAATACATACATACATACTTATGATATATACCATATAGAGTAAGCTAATACACCTACAATATATGTACCTAGTAGTACAAATATGTCAACAAAGCTGTAACCATAGATACCCTCCCTACAGTGATTTGACAGTACTATGTACGTTTCGTTCAAGCTCAAAAGGAGTGCATACCAATGACAGTGGAACCTCCATGATCCAACACCTTCACAGCTCTATATCTAATGCCCTGACCACACTCTGAGACACATCCATCACTCTAGACTATACTATGAAGCCCACATAAAATGGCAAACTTTTACTAGTCTGACATTTCATTTATTGCCCAATTGGGTTTTCAATTGTTATTCTGTGGAAAATGAATTGTGGTGGATTAAAGAGAATTCACTGATATACGTAAATAAGTGAGCAGGTCAAAGGTAGGGGCATAATTACTAAAACCCAGAATACTGGAGCATTTCAGCAATTAAGGACAGCAGTTCATTGCTCGTTGTCTGAAATTCCTATGACAATTGTGGTTATCAACAGGGAAAAGGTAAATTACATTAGAGACATTGTTGTATAACAGGCTATGAATATCATTGATAAATGATGAATATCAACACTTTGTTTACAGCAGTATTGTTTCCCACCCCTGTAGGTCCAGTCAGACCTGTACATGTCACACTGTAACCTGGTTACTAGGGAATAACAAATCCAGGATCATGTCACAACTTCCTAGCAATAAACAGCCCAATACCTATGTAAAGTGGCTACCATGACTCACATTATATTATGTATGAGATATTACATGCACCCTAGTATGTACTTAGGAAAAGGAATCATAATACATATTAATGTCCTCCAATGTCTACTACACATGTAAGGTGTACAAACTGGCATGTGTCAGTCCCACAATATGTTACATTAATTGGAACTTAACATTTCCCTCTTCATGCAACTGATCTGTGCATTGGGTTGTTGTGAAGGTGGTACTGTAGTAATTTTGTGACAACCACCTTCAAACCCTATAATAGTCTTTGAAACCATTGATTTGTAAAGGATTGGCCATGTGAAGGGATCAATGTTTGTACATGGTTCTGTACAGTAACTGTGTACATGGACATACAAAATGTAATTCTGAAGTAGTTGACCCTAGCTCCACTCACCACTAGGTCCTGATACATCTTGTTGGTTTTCAGCTGGTTGATTTGGGTGTGGTTGGTATCTATAAATACAAGGAATAAACAAAACTACCAAACATCCTTTCAAACTTGCTGAAAATGTTTGAATATATCTTATCATAATAATATATGCAATACTATGTATGCAATAATAGTTACATTCTATTGAGTACACTTGACTTAACTGATAATCCACCACCACATGTTTGAATACATCATCATATATACATGCAATTATAATAGTTCCATTGAGTACACTTAACATAACCACCACCACACCCCAGGCAATATTGAGTAAGGTATAGTTGTAAATTAGGTATGTTCTTCTATTCCAATAGTCTATTATCAGTCACATGTGGTGTCTTCAATGATGACCTGTAGTTAGGATCATAACGGTCTCTAGGACTCAACACACACTAAGAGCTGAGCTGAGGGTCTGTGGACATGCAGCTCAAGACATGCAAACTGAGAGAAGTGGAGAGGTTTGGGTTCAAAGAGTGTATGACACACATAAGACTCATTTCCACAAGTTTTAGCACATGGATGGAGAAATCACTGATGATAATGGCCGCTAGTTCATTTGTATTCGACAGCCACAATGATATCACACTCACCGTTTCATTTCTTCTCTGATTCGAGTTGCTACTGTAAGCAGCACAGGTTTAGCTGGCTTGGAACACTCCTCCAGAAAGACACAGAAGGTCTCCAACATCTCCTCGGTATAGTACGAATGCATGTAGTCCAGTAATCCGCAAACACCCTCATTACCTCCTTTGGCTGCAGCTGTACGAAGTCGGTCGGCATCTTTCTTATCGAGGAGGTTTCTTCCTTGTAACTCTGATATCAGATCCCCATCAACGGGGAGGTTGTCTTGTAAGTACCCGCGAAGATCGGCTAATATTTTCTTTGTGGCATCTCCTCCCTCCATAGCGATATCGTCCTTATCTGAAGCAGCATCAATTGGAGACTATCACTGACTCACTGCCTTCCAATCCTTACTTCATTAGCGAGTGTCACTCCACAACGAACACACACTACATCAGGCAGAGCGGGAGAATCGGAAAGATATAGAAATTTTACACAAATTACTAGATTAACTACATTTATAAGTTCTCAACTCACGTAGAAAAACATGTAATAGGTTTAAAATGTTAGGCGACGGGGGTAGAGTATCTATATGACGGGGCTGATCATGACTGAGCTTCTTCGAGTCATTCGTGTTCTTGTTGAAACAACAATACCATACCAGATAGGCGGGGCCTGTCATGAAGTTTAAAACCGTCCCCCTCCGTAAACGGTGCGCGGTCTTTCGATTGCGCAATAACGTTTGCTACTTTAAATGGCGTCCATAGACAGAGCGGTTTGGACGAGGAAAAGATTAAAATTCCAAATGTATCAAAGTAGATTGACTCACAAGAAAAGAAGGACAACAGAACAATCCATCTTTCGTATTCTCGATCTGCCAGGTCCAAGGAATTCTGTAATATGTCATATTTTAATGAAGACAACACTGATGGATATTTTAATCCGTTAAATAGGAGGCTTCAGAATAACAAATTGTTACAAAATGTTGAGAGGCAATGTAGAAGATTGGGTTAAGACGGTTTACGTTATCTCACCACCCCCACCCCCAGGGGCTGATGTTTGGCTATGCTACTGATGAGATAGTCTAACTAGCTAGCCCATCCCTGCACACCCACTCTCTTGTGTGCGGAGACGGGCTAGCTATTATAGCTAGACTACAAATTTACCACACTAAAATGGCGTCCACATGTGCATGCACGATTAGTCTTGCGGGGCCATCCTTATTTCCTTTCTGAAAAGTATTCGCAAGTATGTATGTTTGCATTATTGAATGTAAAATTAATAATCGAAGTGCAAAAGTCAAATTAAAAATAAGTATAGGTTTAATATAGAAATGGGAATCATTATGAGCTACAAACACTTGCCAAAAGTTTACGTTATTCTATGGAAGTTTTGGCATTCCAACCACCAAGTACCAAAAGTTCCCATTTGTTCCCTAACATACAGCCAACAACAGTCAGGCTATATATTTACTCTTTCTTTATCAGACACTTCAGACAAAGTCAAATCCAATGGAGAGTTCGTGATGTGTTATATATTGTGCATAACATAAGAGAAAATGTTAAGATTTCTGTCTATTCTCTGTCAGTATAGAAGGGAAGTTCACAATTGATCTAATTAAGAAGAGCATTGTTGATGTATATGTAGCTGACCACACATGTAGCTGACCACACATGTAGCCGACCACACATATAGTCAACAACACATGTAGCCGACCACACATGTAGCCGACCACACATGTAGCCTAGCACACATGTAGCCAACCACACATGTAGCCGACCACACATGTAGCCGACCACACATATAGTCAACAACACATGTAGCCGACCACACATGTAGCCGACCACACATGTAGCCTAGCACACATGTAGCCAACCACACATGTAGCCGACCACACATGTAGCCAACCACACATGTAGCTGACCACACATGTAGCCAACCACACATGTAGCCAACCACACATGTAGCCAATCACACATGTAGCCAACCACACATGTAGCATATGTACGGTAGTTGGTGCTACAGTGATAGAACCTGAACCTGTAAAGCACCAAGTAACCTGATACACTTGTACATGATTCAGCCACTTGTGTGCTGGACTACATGTGTGGTAACACACCCACAAAACACACACACACACATAAGCACACACAGACTTAGATACACACACGCACGCATGCATACACGCACGCACGGACGTACGCACACACACACACACACACACACACACACACACACACACACACACACACACACACACACACACACACACACACACATACACACACACACAAACACACACACACACACACACACACAGGCCCACACCAGGTCTCAATTTTGTACCCTTGTTTTACATACATACACTACTTTCAGTGAAATTCTGAGATTTATATACGCTGGGTATATGGTACTTGGGCTGAGCTATTCATTGAGTAAACCTTCATACACTGCCAGATACTGTACCATACTCCGTAGTCCCTCATCATGAAGACATGAAGAAATAACTGACTATATATAAGAAATTTTGAGTACACAAGCTACAAGCTCTCAAGGAAAAAGTACAAGTATACATGTACATGTAAAAGAGGTTCACAGTAAGTGTCCACAAATTATTACTCAACTACGTACGTACTTCTCATGTTCAATATCATTACAGCTATACTACCTGTAACAAGAGATAGAGATGAATTTCAAGAAAGAGTTACATCACAAAATACAATATTTACACATGGTACATTGGAATTAGGAGCTGATACACATAGGTATATACAGTAACCATACCTATGATGGCTTTGAGCATGTATGGTCATTGATGGGTACATTCAGTATGGACTTGATTGTCATAAAGTACTCACACCAAACCAAAGACATCTGACAACCATATTTTGCATGTGTGGGACACTATATGATCACACATACACTGAAGGTAATGTACTTACGGATAACAGTGCTTGTGTCTTTGAGACTTGGCTACCTTCGTCTAAAGAGCCCCAATCTAAGTTTCTGTGCAATACAGAATGAGATGCATCTACTCACTAACCAAGCATGTAGTCACTTTGTATTGTACACAAAATAAAGATTGGATAATTATCCTTCCCTAGGTGTGCTTTATGTATTGTTACACGTTAGCATAAAGCAATAGAATAACAGGAATCTCTTCAGAACTAGAATGTAATCCAAACTCATTCTGTTACAAATAATAATCAGAGGAAATACAATGGTAGCTTACCACCTCTTTTTCAAACAACATCTGTTCCTCTGTTTTTTGATGTACTACCTCCGATGGAGCATCTCGACTTGTGTGAGGAGGACTCTAGCCTCCAACTGACATTAGACCAATGTAATGATGTCCACCAATTGGCAAAGACTGGTGTAATTCGTACACAGTGGTAGTAATCCTGAGAGGGCTTGATTCTGAGGACTGTGCATTGTATGAAAGCAAAAAATAAACAAACATGACCTGTCATATTCAGACAGTAAACAGTAAACAAACACCACACACATACCACTAATAGAGAGGGAGATCTCAATCCCCCTGGTGATGATGGTCTGGGGTGTGTGTGGAGGATGTCAGGTGGCATCACTGGAGATGAAACACTTGTCATTTTCCCCTTTCCTCTGACATCTCTGTAGGACCCAGCACTGGGTGATGTAACATCCTGGACCTAGTGGGGTCATTGACATATTATGTACACACATATGTACAACAGGACCTCTCTCAGCAAGACACCACAAATAGTATGAACTCTCAAAATTAGACATGAGGTGATTTTAAAGATAGTCTATCAGGACAGGATAACGTACTAAGAAAATGGCAGGTGTATGTTGGTAGATTGTATAGTCCATGCAGGGCTTGAGCTACCACACCAAGATTCCACTGATAATGCTCACCTCAATATCAGATCCCACCTCAGGAATAATGGACTCCTCTTCAGGTTCATGGTCTGGTTTTAATTCCACATCTTGATAATCAGTTGGCTCCTGTTTAGGTTTCTTAGCAATAGGTTCCATTTCTGAACCTTCATCTCAAGGACTGGTTCTAGGAAACCAATACAAGCATACGTACCAGCATAAGAGAAAATGTTAAGATTTCTGTCTATTCTCTGTCAGTATAGAAGGGAAGTTCACCATTGATCTAGTTAAGAAGAGCATTGGTGATGTATATGTAGCAAACCATACATGTAGCTGAACACATACGTATGTAGCCGACCACACATGTAGCCAACGACACATGTAGCCGACCACACATGTAGCCGACCACACATGTAGCCGACCACACATGTAGCCGACCACACATGTAGCCGACGACACATGTAGCCGACCACACATATAACCAACCACACATGTAGCCGACCACACATGTAGCTGACCACACATGTAGCCGACCACACATGTAGCCAACCACACATGTAGCCAACCACACATGTAACAAACCACACATGTAGCCAACCACACATGTAGCCAACCACACATTTCTGAACCTTCATCTTCCAAAATTGGATCCAGTCCACCCTATTAATCAACACACAACTCCAATCATACACCAAGGACTGGTTCTAGGAAACCAATATGGTAACCATATAAAGTTCACTGTACATTTTATGTGGATATTCATAAACTTGTGTATTATGTTCAGTGACCTTTTATGGTGACCTTTGGGTTGGTCAGTTCTGTTGGTGCCATTCACTGACCGTGATAATCACCTGTGAAAGTGCCAGAACTGTGGTTGGTTGGTTGTCTGCAAACTCCTCTCTCCTTCTCCTACAGTTGGCATACCACGGATGTCAAACTCTCCAAACTGCATCCTCAGCACCATCCGTGGGATACACTAATGGTTTTACATTTCAGTTTTGGCATTCCACTGAGAACCCCCATCACATGTACTATATGCCGTAGTAAATACACCATTTGTCCCAATGCGAAAGTTATTAACAGGTTATTAATTATATATTATAATTAATATTTAAAGACTTTCAGGATTTGCAGCTGTTTTCCCACGTTCCCATGTCAAAACAATAAACACGACTTGTTCAAAATCATTTCACATTTGGACAACCTCACATTGAATTACCACTTTATGAGTGGGTGATTCAACTAGACTAGAATAATGCTGGAGCATCCTGAGTGGACAGGACCACCGATATCCAAACACCATAGGAGGGTGTCAAGTGACCTTAGAGATTATTTCACAACAACAAACACTAATGGACTCACTTGGAATTGTGTGACTTCATTCATCAATATACCTTTCAGGTACTATAGAATAGATGGAGATTTCACATGAGTACATGGTCATGAGAAGGCATTATTAAGACATAAACATGCTTTGGATCAAATCAGATCGGAAAAGGTGTGTTGTCCACATGTGTATATATCGTATGTAATATGTACATGTGTACAGTGTGTTTGTGTACATACAAACGTTTTGTACTTATGTGCATATGTGTGTATGCAGTACATCCTCATTTGCATGTGGCCAACCAGGCATGAACAGGAGAGGAAGTATGCATGTACACTTGAAGGTCAATTGACAGGATTTAGAGTCTAAAGAGCGTTCCAAGTTGATAAGTACAAACAGCGGTACAGCAGCATTGGGTTAGTTGATAAGTACAAACAGTGGTACAGCAACATTGGGTTAGTTGATAAGTACAAACAGCGGTACAGCTGCATTGGGTTAGTTGATAAGTACAAACAGCGGTACAGCAGCATTGGGTTAGTTGATAAGTACAAACAGTGGTACAGCAGCATTGGGTTAGTTGATAAGTACAAACAGTGGTACAGCAGCATTGGGTTAGTTGATAAGTACAAACAGCGGTACAGCAGCATTGGGTTAGTTGGTAGAAATTGTTAGGTTATGAATTAGTTGGTTGGAAGTCTGGAAGGCAGGATTTTGTACCAACCTCCCTGCCTACAGACCATGCTGATATGTACTATACGTAACATACCAGGACAGGAACACATACTCCACAACATGCACATTACAGTAAAGTAATAATGCAGACACCAATCTTGCCCTTAGTATAGTGTTCTCCCCAGACCATTTCAGGGTAGAGGACCCTTATACCTTTCTTCTTGAAACCGTAGCGGCTGCTACTCTATACAATTATTATGAAATTCCACAGAGTTCATCCAATTTACTACGTGTTAGGATTGTAGAACAATAAATGGAAATTTGAACATTCTCGATCTCTTTATTCCATACTCTTACCCTTGAGGACCCTAATAAGCTTCACTCACCACTATCTAGGTCTTGTCACATCTTGTCCGCTTTCAGCTGGTTGTTTTTGGTGTGGTTGATATCTTAAATACA
>OZ026565.1:4563552-4586052 GCA_964020155.1 Chondrilla cf. caribensis | reverse complement strand
TGTGTAAACAGTGTCTTCAGTACCATAACCACATCCAATGAAGAGTTCGTCATGTGTTACTGTGCACTGCACGAGCCAAGACTTTACAGGTAAGTCACAAATCTCCCACCAAGTGGAGGATGACTGGGAACTGTTCAACACTTCTACTGATGACAAGTAACCATTCCTACCCTCACCACCAGCTACAAGAACGAAGCTGTCAAAAGTAGTTGATGTAGCATCTTCCCTCCCTATGTTCAGTGGTGGGAGTGTATTACACCACTTCAAATCATCATCTAAACTAAACATTTTATTTGAAAACTTTTCTTCTTTCCCATCCTTTCTCCAGGTACCACCTATTGTGTGTACCTTGCTGTTGCTGGTGGCTAAGGTGAAGCCAGACATTTCATAAGAATCATGAAATGGTAGTTCGGACCAAGTTCGACCGACAACATTAAACACACAAAGGGACTTTCGATAGTTCACCCTATCACAAATAAATATCTTTCCATCCAAATAAACTGCTGTTGGATCCCGCATCTCCTTCAATACATCTGGTTCTTCTCTCCAGTGGAGATGATTCAGCTTCATCTTCTCTTCTTCAAACAACTACATTCATAAAACACAAAATAAATCCCATCAAATCAGCCATCAGATAAGGATGCACTATAGGCAGATGAGCTGTGAGACACACATCACATTAGGACAGGACTAAGTACCTGTATACATGTGTACACGATTCAGCTACATGTGTGGTCGGCTACATGTGTGGTCAGTTATATATGTGGTCATCTACATGTGTGTGTGTGTCACCACACATGTAGTCCAGCACACAAGTGGCTGAATCATGTACAAGTGTATCAGGTTACTTGGTGCTTTACAGGTTCAGGTTCTATCACTGTAGCACCAACTACCGTACATATGCTATGTGTGTGGTCAGCTACATGAGTGGTCGGCTACATGTGTGGTTATAGTTACATGTGTGGTCGGTTACGTGTGTGGTCGGCTACATGTGTGGTCGGCTACATGTGTGGTTTGCTACATGTGTTGTCGGCTACATGTATGGTCAGCTACATGTGTGGTTGGTTATGTGTGGTTGGCTACATGTGTTGTCGGCTATATGTGTGATCGGCTACATGTGTGGTCGGCTACATGCGTTGTCGGCTACATGTGTGGTTGGCTATACATGTGGTTGACTACATGTGTGGTCGGCTACATGTGTGGTTGGCTACATGTGTGTTCCGCTAGAAGCTGATCTGGCAAAGGACATACTACGCAAATTAGATCATTTCCTTGAGGTGACAATATTGGTCTCCAGAGATATTCTGTATGGCCAAGGTAAGATGATGGGAGGTTCAATGGGTTAGTACACAATGTCAACCACTCCCTCTATCTCTTGAATTCTCAGTGTGAATATTCTGAAAACCTTGTCCTCCTTTCACCAGGTCAAACTCAACAAACCACTACTAGGAGCAACAACTCACTCTTAACTTGTGAATAGTCTCCTCAAATTCTCTTAACATTCGAATGGTCTCTTGTTGTACTTCTTCTGAAGAAGTCAATTTACCCTTTTCTTCAACAGTTACCTGTGTACATGTACAATTCACCATGCAGTTACCACATGTGGATATTCACCAGGTAATAAATGCACACATTCACCAGTTACCACATGTACAGTAGATGTCAAAAGAAGGTTCTGTAATGTAATTATAGTGAAATAAAACTACAACTTGTTTATACTGTAATTATACAGGATAACCACAGGGAATTTCCCAATACAACACTTAAAATGCAGACAAACTACGAGTGAATTATGATAACTACAATCAAATTACAATAGAACTAGAGCCAAACTTTGACCAAGCTACATATGCACAATAGCATTACAATTGAACTGGAGCAGCTACTGTGGTTGGAAGATGACCCGAATGAAGGAATAAGGCAGAAAGAACAGTAATAAGGATTTACGAAAATGATGGAAAAACAAGTACACTACAATTACATTATATTTTGGTGAGATTACGATGTAACTACAATCAATTCACGATAATGCAAACTATAGTTAAATTATAATTTGCACTACAAAATCATTATGTGTGTCATTAGGGGCTGCAGCAGGCAGCCCCTATATTGTTTTCATTTCGACTTCTGGTATGTAACGCTCATCCGATATATTATAGATAAATATATATATTATGTATTCATTAATATGTGCTACTACGTGTAACCGCACCAATGAAATTATATAATAATTTATATTGTGTGAAATAAAGTTGGCCGATTTCGAACGCCAACAATTAGAAATTGGGCTAGAATTCGTGCGCTGAAGCTTCGTCAATGTAATATCTTCAGCAAAGGTTCTTCTGAACTTGAGAAAGACGAAGGAATTCGAGTTTGGGGTGTGTCAGCCCCATGAGTTTTTTAACTTGAATTATTTGTGTTGTATTTGTATTACAATTACATCATAATAGGGAATTGTTTTTAATGCCTATTGTACATGTAAGTAACAAAAATTAACCTATAAAATGAGTACAATTCATCACTAGTCACCACACACACAGACACACACACACACACACACACACACACACACACATACAATCATTCCACTCTGTGGGGTGTCACTGAAAGTAGACAACTGAGAATACATCCATTGTACTCACTTTAGTATCAGATTCATGCTCCAGTTTGGGATGCCCCTTTCCCAGTTTGGATTCATGTTCGAGTTTGAGATCTCTCTTTTCCAGTTTGGATGCATGCTCCTGTTTGGGATCCCCCTTTTCCAATTTGGATTGATGCTCTACTTTGGGATCCCCCTTTTCCAGTTTGGATTGATGCATCAGTTTGGGATCCACGTTTCCAAATTCAAGTCTATGCTCCTCTTTTGAATGGAATGTTTCCAGTTTCAATTCATGTTCCAGTTTTGGCTTCATCTCTTCATAATTTGATTCTTCCAGTTTAGGTTTCTTAGTGGGTGGTTCGATTTTGAATTTATGTTCAAAGTGTGGACTTGTCATTGCAAAGGATGTCTCCGACTTGACTTGAAAAATACACTACATGTATAGAACAGTATAGGACAGTATAGAACACACTACATGTATAGGAGAGTATAGGACACACTACATGTATAGGACAGTATAGGACACACTACATGTATAGGACAGTATAGGACACACTACATGTGTAGGACAGTATAAGACACATTACATGTATAGGACAGTATAGGACACACTACATGTATAGGACAGTATAGGACACACTACATGTATAGGACAGTATAGGACACACTACATGTGTAGGACAGTATAAGACACATTACATGTATAGGACAGTATAGGACACACTACATGTATAGGACAGTATAGGACACACTACATGTATTGGACAGTATAGGACACACTACATGTATAGGACAGTATAGGACACACTACATGTATAGGACAGTATAGGACACATTACATGTGTAGGACAGTATAAGACACATTACATGTATAGGACAGTATAGGACACACTACATGTATAGGACAGTATAGGACATACTACATGTATAGGACAGTATAGGACACACTACATGTGTAGGAGAGTATAGGACACACTACCTGTATAGGACAGTATAGGACACATAGTACATGAATATATAGTAAAGTTGTTGATCCACTTGACACCAGTGAATGATCAACTGTAGCAATTCTCCGGTTGAGTGACGACCAAAGATGTCAACATTTAGTACTAGAAGTGTGGTTATCTTAAAATAGACCTGGAAGCCACATAAGAGAGATTACTGCAGGTAATGTCCCCCTCTCCCATCCACTCCCCCACACCCAAACACCCTGATAGTGACCACTCAGGTACAAGGATCCCCATTGCAGTCAAATCAAGCATCTTTGACTGTGTTAGTATACATGATAGTCTACCACTCAACTCCACCCCCTACATGGGAGTAGGTATCCCCACATCCAGCTTCCCAACCAGTAGCCTCGGGCTGAACCAGAGAGCTGAAGTGGTTATTATTAAGTCTGTTTCAAACTGGTCCAAACCACCTTGATATGTTGGAACTTCAATTGGTTACATAATAGCCTTATGGTGTTTTCAGTCCAACACATTAAACCGGTTTAGACTTGAAGTGACTTGTGAAATTCTTCAGCACTCTTGTGTAACCAAGGCTGGTAGTGTGGTGGATCAGAAGTGAGGAAATAGGTGATAGGTGAAATAAGTAGGGAGGTGAACTAGGGTCGTCTGGACAGTGTGAAAGAGCACACAACACTAAAAATCTCACTTTTGTCTCTGGAGCTTGTGAGGGACTCAATATCTTTCTTTCCTCAAATCCTTCCTTTTGGTAATACCTCGGAGATTTCTCCATTACAGCTATTTTATCTCTCAATTGAGAGATCTCACTCATCAGTTCTTCATTTCTGTAGTTGTGTTCAACTACAGATTGCTATTACAGAGAAGAGTACAGCACATACAGTATGCACATATGTGAATACAGCCATGTACTGCTGTGTATACAAAGGTACTGTGTATGTACATTAGTATATGTTTACAGTAGTAGATAAATCCCTCCTTGGGTTGGTACATGGGAAATGTCCTCACTGCAGAAGACTAATTGATAATTGACCAAGAGCACAGCCTGAGGTCAATCAGTCTTTTGCAGTGAGTACAATTTCCAATGTACCAACCCAAGGAGGGATTTATCTATTACGTATCCTGGCAACCAAGAAGTGTATCAAAATTAATCAGGTTTTGTCAAAAAGTACATCAACTTGACCTGTTCTGAGCTAGTACATGGGAAATGTACATAGGTCAGTTCCTTTGATGTTACCTTCAACCGGGATACATGTACCCATGTACTTACAACTCACCTGTAATTCTTTGTCTTTTTCAGCCACTTTCTCTCTCAATTGAGTGACTTCACTCATGAGTTCTTCATTCCTGTGTTTGTGTTTGGCTGCAGATTGCTGTTGGAGGTAGTGAAGAGAACAGTACGTATTGAGTGTATGTGACTACAACCCATGTATGTACACGTTTGTATGCATGTACCATACATTGTACATTGCATATGAATACACATTGCCATGTACACACAATAGTCTAATGGACACACTGGGTACATGTGTTCCCTGTGCACTTACCATCATCACTCTCAGTTTGAAGGGATCACTGATCATTGCATCAATCATGTACTTGTGTTTGGACAGGGATTCCTACAGAATAGAGAGATTTACACCATCATAGTGTAAGATTTTACATTTCATTTGGACACACACACACACATACACACACACAGACACACACAAGCACACACACACAGACACACACACAGACACACACACACACACACACACACACACACAGAGGGAGAGAGAGAGAGAGAGAGAGAGAGAGAGAGAGAGAGAGAGAGAGAGACGCACGCACGCACACACGCACACACACACAGAGAGAGACACAGACACACAGACACACACACACACACACACACACACACACACACACACACACACACACCTCATAAAATATATCCACAATGTTGAAAACTGTGTCAACAGTGAACTTCCCTTCCACTGACAGAGAAGTCACTTGCCACTCCTTCAGTTGATGGAGGTTGGGAGGATGAAGACACAGAGGAAGACACCAATCGGAATCCTCGGGGATGGAGAAGTACATGATGGTGCTGCTTTCCCTAAAACCTTTGAAGAATTCTTCACGAATACCTAACTGCCTGACAAAGAACTCTTTTAGCTCCAGGATTCTACTCAGCGATACTTCACTAGGGGTGCAGTCAATGGTAACAGCTACCGATGAGTAGCAATGTAATCTCTTGTATGGGACCTTCTTCGTTTTGCACTCTGACAAGAAAGCTGGAATTTCCTCCTTTAGTAATTTTTCATATTCTTTCAACCGCTCAGATAGGCTGTCTATTTTCAAGTGTTTCTTGACAATTTGTTGTAAAATGCGTATCTGAAGAGGGTCCCATTTGGAGATTAAGAAATGTTCCAGATCATCATACTCTTCTGGTACATAAGGAGGTGGAGAGGATGGAGGAACTTTGGGTTTTAGCAAATTAGCCAGAAATTTACGCAGCTTGGCCAGTTTGCTTGCTTCCAGTGACTCAATCTGTTCCAACACTTCTGTAGCTAGATCAGAGAAGTCCCCATCCAGCTCAGTGATGACAGGATAGAATATGTCTCCAGGTTCAGATTCAGTAGCGGTATTTGGAGGGGAGGACTCTACTGTTAGAGGATCAGTACCTGTACATGTGATGAAGACAGACCATATACAGTTCCTACACCAGTACTATATACATACGTACCTGTATGATGATGAACATAAGTAGATGAGATGTATCAGGAAATACTGCTAATCACAAACTGCTATAGCTCAGTATACGTACATGCACACATGTATGTATCCGAATTGATAATATTGAGCTTCAAGTAAGTATGCACCAACATATGTATGTGTGATACTGTATGTGAAGAATTGCACTATCATTACCGCTAACACAACATTGAGTGTCACAGCATAGTGAGTCTTGTCAAGTTTTCACACACAATGCACCCAACAAAGCTAGGATTCTCTGTATAATCCTGATTTCTAGCCTTAAGGGCAATGTCCATCTTCAGTTACATATCAGTTAAACTACATCTTAGTGAGAGGATTACTTATGTATGTAAGTACAGACAGTACTGCTCGGAATACACACACACACACACACACACACACACACACACACACACACACACACACACAAACACACATGTACAAATGCATATGGTATATAGTTCCACTCACCACTAGGTCCAGGGACATCATCCCGAGTGGTTTCAGGAGGAGGAGGTGTGGAGGACTCCATTGGAAGAGGACCAGTACCTGACAATGTACAGTTCATAGTAAGTACATGGATAGAAAGAGTGACATATGTACGTACACACTGTACATTGCTGACAGTATGTATTCACAATGACATGATACATATGTGTGTACCTATGTATGTACATACATATGTATAAAAGAGGAACACACACACCATTGCACATACTACAGTGTGTTAATACAATCTATGTACGTATGCTTGACCATTGAGGGTGTGTTCCCTCATGTCTGGAGGGACTTCCTGGATGTCTGGAGGCACTTACTGGATGTTTGGAGGGACTTAGTAGATGTCTGAAGGGACTTCCTGGATGTCTGGAGGGACTTACTGGATGTCTGGAGGGACTTACTGGATGTCTGGAGGGACTTACTGGATGTCTGGAGGGACTTACTGGATGTCTGGAGGGACTTACTGGATGTCTGGAGGGAGTTACTGGATGTCTGGAGAGACTTACTGGATGGTGGTAGATCTTTGTCCTTCTTCAAATCCTCTCCAAGCTCCTTCATCAGAGGATAGTCTTCTTGACCAGCCATCACATCACACAGGTGATGGATAGTGTCCGGAACAGCATGAGATTGCAGATGGAGGAACAGCTTCTCACTAGCTTCACTGGCTGCGATCTTTCCCCGGTCTATTTCATGGTACAGGGCTTCTGGAATGACATGGTCAACCTTCAGCCGAGTGGCAATGGATGGTGTGTGCACACATCTCAAAAATCTCTCCTTGTACTTGTCCATGAAGGACTTAGCATGGAACGCGGGAGCTGACCCTGAAGAATAAAGATATTATACATAATACATACATAATACATAATATTAAGAATTTATATTCCACATGCACATATGTACATACACACTTTGTCCGAGGTAGGTATGTACTTGTACATAGTACATCAGGTATGCAAGGCAGGAGGGGAGGGTCTCATTTCATTTCGAGAACAACTAGAATGTCAGTGTGCTTGAGTAACAGATTGTGAACCAAGGACAATATTGATTTCATTGACTTTTTAATAATACTTCAAACAACAAATTTACAAAGTGTCTACGCCCTCGTAATCAATTAGGTAAAGTGTGTCCATATTTGCTGTAGCACACCAAGGGAAGCTACAACTATTACATGGAGTACATCGATGTATGGAGTACATCAATACATGGAGTACATCAATACATGGAGTACATCAATACATGGAGTACATCAATACATGGAGTACATCAATGCCTGGAGTACATCAATACATGGAGTACATTAATACATGGAGTACATCAATGGATGGAGTACATCAATGGATGGAGTACATTAATACATGGAGTACATCAATGTATGGAGTACATCAATACATGGAGTACATCAATACATGGAGTACATCAATACATGGAGTACATTAATACATGGAGTACATCAATGGATGGAGTACATCAATGGATGGAGTACATTAATACATGGAGTACATCAATGGATGGAGTACATTAATACATGGAGTACATGGCATACATGGATCCATAGTGAATTTAACTAAGTCAGTTGAGGACCTCTCCTCGGTCAACCAGCTCTGACTCAAACACTCAAGACTTGGACATTTCATCTATGTACAAGGTTCACACTCACCCCTGGACCCAGAGGGGTTACTTTGTTGGCTTCCGCTCAGTCCCATTGGGTGTACTTGTTGCCTGTAGCACAAGTAAACAGTAAACAACAAATGATCGACTTTAATACTGCAATAATTATTCAATCTTCACATTGTCAAATAAACAAGTAATTCAATCCTCACAGCACATCCCCCAATCAACACACAAAATACAGTGGAACTTGTCCAATGTTGTCACCCATGGGACCCCATTCCTTGGGTGCATTATTGAAATTGAAACATACACGTGTAAGGACATTGGAGATATGTATTTAGAGTCCTAATCAGGGTGACCACATTAGACAGCTAACCACCAAAGGGAGGTGACTGTTCATACAGGTTGATTGTCCACTGTGCTTGCTGATCATGTTTTGTAAGTGAAAAACGATAATCACAATTCTTATCAAAGTTACGGTTATTGGCAAATGGATAATTCACTCATTCTCTTTCACATACACGTACATACATCTAACACACACACACACACTCTCTCACACACACACATGTACACACACACACACACACACACACACACACACACACACACACACACACACACACACACACACACTGTGACACCAGGAAAGTAATTTAAAAACAGTTAGAAAGATCTAGACAAGGATGGAGATGCTATAGCTAATGACATGAACAGCATCAAGTTATACATAAAATCACTAACTCATATCAGAGGACACATTTTATTCTACTTTCAAATCAGCATCGGAGGAGGTATACAGAGAGCTACTTACATAGGCTTCAAGTCTTCTTTGATTTTTTTGGCTATTTCAGAGAGTCTAGGTCTGGCTGGCTGGGAATACTCCTCCAGAAAGATGCAGAACTTTTCCAACGTCTCCTCATCGTAGTACGAGGACATGTAGTCAAGTAATCCGTCAACTCCGGATTTACCTCCCTTCGTTTCAACAGCTGTGCGAAGTGTGTCAGCATTTTCATCAGCGAGAAGGTGTTTACTTTGTAATTTCGACAGGAAGTCCACATCCACAGGGAGATGGTCTCCGAGATATCCGCGTAGATTACTTAATACTTCCTTCACAGCATTTCCTCTCTCCATTAACATGACATCACCTACATTTGTGCTGAGGATTAGGCAAGTACCGATGATTCTGCTGACTTCTACTTCGTCAGGAGTGAGCTTCCAATCTGAAGCGAACAGTATACAGCCATCAATAGAGGTACTTTCTATTTTGCGGACGGTCCGCACGGACGGCGGCCGGATGGTGGACGGAGCGTGGACGGTGTCACGCTGGGGGCGCTGAAGAAGGAGTTCGTGTCCTGCTGAACGATAAGTGTAATGTATTCTTTATTTTCCGCATGCTATTACTGTCCCTTACTATCAGCTGCGTTTTGGGGAGAATTGCTATTCTTTATTTCTCGTACTATGTTAGATGGTAGACTACGTGGCTTTGGCATGCAGCTGTCTACGCTGGAGGTTCTGAAGAAGGACTTCGTGTCCTGCTGGAGGATAATTGCTCTGTATTCTTTATTTTATGCATGTAGTTACTGTCAGCTGTCTTGGGAAGAATTGCTGTTCGTTTTTTAGGGGCTGCCGCAGGATAAATAAAGATGGCCGATTTCGAACGCCGACAATTTGAAATTGGGCTAGAATTCGTGCGCTGAAGATCCGCCGAACCTAATAACTTCAGCGAAGGTTCTTCTAAACCTAAGAAAGACGTCCAAGTAATTAGAGTGCGGGGGCGGCATCCCCACGAGTTTTTAAACTCGAATTATTTGTTCTTGTACTTGTAGGGAGGTACGGTAAATCATAATGTACAATAATAGCTACAGAGAGAGTCCACTTCTGTGTTTGGTTGGGAATACACCTCGGTCCGCTTTTTAGCATATATTATCTTGTGACGTCCGTAGTATAGGAGTTAAACGGGCGCTAATTGACGTCCCTATCTTTTGTATGCGTCCGCCGTCCGTGCGGACCGTCCGCAAAATAGAAAGTACCTATAGAGAGATATACTCTATAACCACGAAGATAAACGTCGATCGACCCGGATCCATAGACTCATGCATGATCACAAACCTTACTTCTGGTGTCTACATAGATTCACACACGTATGGTTAATCAACTCACTAGACCGAAAATATCACTGAAAACTTGGAAACGCGGAGATTGAGAATGGAGGAGAAACAATGGGAGAAACTAACCTCCTTGTGACAACTGGCTATGGGGCGAGGAATGCGATCCGCGGTTGATCAAGTACCGCCCAACGATTGAGCAGCAAATTTACCAGACTACAGTGGCGTCCACGTGAACGATAAGTCTCTCGGGCCATCGATCCTTCCGAAAAGTGTACGCGGGTGTTTAATGCGATGGTAGTGCCTACTCTTCTTTATGGATGTGAAACATGGACAATACAAAAGAGGCATGAGAGTAGGCTGCAGGCGTGCGAAATAATTTGTCTATATATACGGAGAATAGAGGGGGGTACGAAGCTAGACAGGGTGAGGAATGAGGACATTCGTGCGTCAAGGACAAGTGGCGGTGGTCGAAATCATGAAGGAAATGCAAAAAAGGTGGAAGGAGAAGCTAGAAGGAATAGACGGTGACAGACTAGTTAAGCAGGTGTATATATGAGGGTGATGTAGCTGGGAGAAGACCAAGAGGACGACCAAGGAAAAGATGGGCTGACAATTTCAAATAGGCATGTGCACGTGCGGACTTTGAGAAATCTTCCCATATTATACTATAATTGTTATCAGTAATCATTTTATGTTTAAATGTAAGTTTAGTGGCTACCTCCTGCATAGGAGACAAAAGCCTTGTTGAATAATAATAATAATAATAATAAAGTGTACGCATATACGTTTGCATTATTGAATGTAAATTAATAATCGAAGTACAAAGTCAAATTGAGAATATGTAATATGTAGAAATGGGAATCAGTCTGAACAATTCTATGGAAGTTTTGGCATTCTAACCACCAAGTACCAAAAGTTCCCATTTGTTCCCTAACATACAGCCGACAACAGCCGGGCTATATATATTTACTCCTTCTTTATCAGACACTTCAGACAAAGTCAAATCCAATGGAGAGTTGGTCATGTGTTATTGTGCATAGCATAAGAGAAAATTTTAAGATTTCTGTCTATTCTCTGTCAGTATAGAAGGGAAGTTCACCATTAATCCAGTTGAGAAGAGCATTGGTGATGTATATGTAGCAAACCACACATGTAGCCGACCGCACATGTAGCCCACCATACATGTAGCCGACCACACATGTAGCCAACCATATGTTCAGTAGTTGGTGTTACACTGATAGAACACACACACACACACACACACACACACACACACACACACACACACACACACACACACACACACACATACACAAACACACTTCATACACTGCCAGATACTGTATCATACTCCATGGTCCCTCATCATGAAGACATGAAGAAATAACTGACTATATAAGAAATTTTATATAAAATACAACATTTACACATGGTACACTGTAAAAACACTGGTGGAAATATTTTACAATTATTGGTGGACTAGATGAATTGTATGTATAACCATATTATGCTCAAGAATCGGCATGGTTGCTATTGGTGACAAGACGAAATGAATACGACAAAGCTTGAGCTGTTTAACTGATGATGTTGTGATGGGCAACAGGATGTGTGGTTTAAGGAGTGTGCAAATATTGTTCACCTGTGTTTATGAAACTGTATACAGGTGTATACGTTGTGGTAGGCAGTGTAAATACTTCTTGGTGGCTGGTGTGTGTTTGTATTTGTATGTACATGTAAATTTGTAGGTCAGCAAAGCACCACCACCTCCCCTATACACACACAAAGTATGTACATTCTTGCGCCAGCCACGCTACACTTTGTTGCATTCATTTTGTCTCGTCACCAATAACAGCCATGACAATATTTGAGCAGGTGATGACACATTCATCAAATCCATCAATAATCCACATTACATGAAGTTGTCTACACTGGGGCACAAAATGGTGTCCTTACTGTAGAGAATGGTGTAAACAAGAACTGCTAGGGTACAGAACGTACGAAGGCCGTCAAAAAGCGATTTTGAAACCCGTTGAAGTACTTAGGAAAGTATTTATACCATTCGTGGGTTAACCTACGTACTGCGGCCGAGATGGTACCCTTTAACACAGACAATATCTGAAGCGGAACTTCACTACTGAATCGACGCCCATACATTCACGACTTAATCAACCTATTTTTAACGCACCACTAAATCTCAACTTCATGCTCCTCGTCTCTAAGACGTCAATCTCTTCTCTATCGCGAAGTGTCTCTCATAGACCGCAATAATGTACACACGCACAAGTAAACTAGTCGTTAGGTAGACTATTATAAACTATTTCTATTCTATTTATTAAATTTTACCACCACAAATAATATCAATCCCTGGAACATCAATTTTAAATCATCACCCACCCATTTTTTGCTGTGTTTCTGTGTCTGTATGTTTATGTGTATTTACTGGGTGCCTTGTAAAGTAGTCTTTCGACTAAAGGTCTCATACCCAAGATAAATAAGATTATACAATACACTGGTGGAATATTTCCACCAGTGTTTTTACAGTGTACGTACATTAAACAGTGTACAGATGAATTTCAAGTAAGAGTTACATCACAAAATACAATATTTACACATGGTACATTGGAATTAGGAGCTGATACACATAGGTATATACAGTAACCATACCTATGATGGCTTTGAGCATGTATGACCATTGATGGGTACATTCAGTATGGACTTGATTGTCATAAAGTACTCATACCAAACCAAGGATATCTGACAACCATATTTTGCATGTGTGGGACACCATATGATCATATACACTGAAGGTAATGTACTTACGGATAACAGTGCTTGTGTCTTTGAGACCTGACTACCTTCGTCTAAAGAGCCCCAATTGAAGTTTCTGTGCAATACAGAATGAGATGCATCTACTCACTAACCAAACACGTAGTCACTTTATATTGTACACAAAATAAAGGTTGGATAATTACCCTCCCTTAGGTGTGCTTTATGTATGGTTACATGTTAGCATAAAGCAATAGAATAACAGGAAACTCTTCAGAACTAGAATGTAATCCAAACTCATTCTGTTACAAATAATAATCACAGGAAATACAATGGTAGCTTACCACCTCTTTTTCAAACAACATCAGTTCCTCTGTTTTTTGATGTACTACCTCCAATGGAGCATCTCGACTTGTGTGAGGAGGACTCTAGCCTCCAACTGACATCAGACCAATGTAATGATGTCCTCCAATTGGCAAAGACTGGTGTGATTCGTACACAGTGGTAGTAATACTGAGAGGGCTTAATTCTGAGGACTGTGCATTGTATGGAAGCAAGAAATAAACAAACATGACCTGTCATATTCAGGGAGTAAACAGTAAACAAACACCACACACATACCACTAATAGAGAGGGAGATCTCACTACCCCTGGTGATGACGGTCTGGGGTGTGTGTGGAGGATGTCAGGTGGCATCACTGGAGATGAAACACTTGTCATTTTCCCCTTTCCTCTGACATCTCTGTAGGACCCAGCACTGGGTGATGTAACATCCTGGCCCTAGTGGGGTTATTGACATATTATGTACACACATATGTACAACAGGACCTCTCTCAGCAAGACACCACAAATAGTATGAACTCTCAAAATTAGACATGAGGTGGTTTTAAAGATAGTCTATCAGGACAGGATAACGTACTAAGAAAATGGCAGGTGTATGTTGGTAGATTGTATAGTCCATGTAGGGCTTGAGTTACCACACCAAGATTCCACTGATAATGCTCACCTCAACATCAGATCCCACCTCAGGAATAACGGACTCCTCTTCAGATTCATGGTCTGGTTTTAATCCCACATCTTGATAATCAGTTGGCTCCTGTTTAGGTTTCTTAGCAATAGGTTCCATTTCTGAACCTTCATCTTCCAAAATTGGATCCGGTCCACCCTATTAATTAACACACAACTTCAATCATACACCAAGGACTGGTTCTAGGATTTCTGTCTATTCTATGTAGCTGACCACACATGTAGCTGACCACACATGTAGCTGACCACACATGTAGCCGACCACACATGTATACTGTAGCTGACCACACATGTAGCCGACAACACATGTAGCCAACGACACATGTAGCCAACCACACATTTCTGAACCTTTATCTTCCAAAATTGGATAGGGTCCACACTATTAATTAACACACAACTTCAATCATACACCAAGGACTGGTTCTAGGATTTCTGTCTATTCTATGTAGCTGACCACACATGTAGCTGACCACACATGTAGCTGACCACACATGTAGCCGACCACACATGCAGCTGACCACACATGTAGCCGACCACACATGTACTGTAGCTGACCACACATGTAGCCGACAACACATGTAGCCAACGACACATGTAGCCAACCACACATTTCTGAACCTTCATCTTCCAAAATTGGATCCGGTCCACCCTATTAATTAACACACAACTTCAATCATACACCAAGGACTGGTTCTAGGATTTCTGTCTGTTCTATGTAGCTGACCACACATGTAGCTGACCACACATGTAGCCGACCACACATGCAGCTGACCACACATGTAGCCGACCACACATGTACTGTAGCTGACCACACATGTAGCCGACAACACATGTAGCCAACGACACATGTAGCCAACCACACATTTCTGAACCTTCATCTTCCAAAATTGGATCCGGTCCACCCTATTAATGAACACACAACTTCAATCATACATCAAGGACTGGTTCTAGGAAACCAATATGGTAACCATATAAAGTTCACTGCACATTTTATGTGGATATTCATAAACTTGTGTATTATGTTCAGTGACCTTTTATGGTGACCTTTTATGGTGACCTTGGGGTTGGTCAGTTCTGTTGGTGCCATTCACTGACCGTGATAATCACCTGTGAAAGTGCCAGAACTGTCCAGCAAAAGGCGATTTGGTCAAGTTTGATGATTGAGGTAAGATTGAAATTGGTGATCAACGGAAGTCATTAATGTGCAAATGGACATGCCCCACATGTGAACTGTGGAAATAGTGTTTCATGACAATTTGGAATATGTGCTATACAGTAGTTGGACCTCAGGGGAGTGTGTGGCAGTAATCTTACTGAGATCTACGGGTTCTCTGTTTGTTTGTTTGTCTGCAAACTCCTCTCTCCTTCTCCTACAGTTGGCATACGATGGATGTCAAACTCTCCAAACTGCATCCTCAGCACCATCCGTGGGATACACTAATGGTTTTACATTTCAGTTTTGGTATTCCACTGAGAACCCCATGACATGTACTACGTATATGCCGTAGTTGGTACACCATTTGTTCCAATGTGGAAGTTATTAATATGTTATATGGGAAGTAATACTGTACATGACAGGCGCTTTACTCTGGACTGCACAAAACCGGTCGCATTTCTAAGCTTAACTGAGGTGGTCGTTTAGCGGGTTTCCACTGTATATGTTATAATCGATATTCAAACACTTTCAAGATTTGCAGCTGTTTTCCCACGTTCCCATGTCAAAACAATAAACACGACTTGTTCAAAATCATTCCACATTTGGACAACCTCACATTGGATTACCACTTTATGAGTGGGTGATTCAACTAGACTAGAATAATGCTGGAGCATCCTGAGTGGACAGGACCACCAATATCCAAACACCATAGGAGGGTGTCAAGGGACCTTAGAGATTATTTCACAACAACAAATACTAACGGACTCACTTGGAATTGTGTGACTTCATTCATCAATACACCTTTCAGGTACTATAGAATAGATGGAGATTTCACGAGTACATGGTCATGAGAAGGCATTATTAAGACATAAACATGCTTTGGATCAAATCAGATCGGAAAAGGTGTGTTGTCCACATGTGTATATATCGTACGTAATATGTACATGTGTACAGTGTGTTTGTGTACATACGAATGTTTTGTACTTATGTGCATATGTGTGTATGCAATGCATCCTCATTTGCATGTGGCCAACCAGGCATGAACAGGAGAGAAAGTATGCATGTACACTTGAAGGTCAATTGACAGGATTTAGAGTCTAAAGAGCGTTTCAAGTTGATAAGTACAAACAGCAGTACAGCAGCATTGGGTTAGTTGATAAGTACAAACAGCGGTACAGCAGCATTGGGTTAGTTGATAAGTACAAACAGTGGTACAGCAGCATTGGGTTAGTTGATAAGTACAAACAGCAGTACAGCAGCATTGGGTTAGTTGATAAGTACAAACAGTGGTACAGCAGCATTGGGTTAGTTGGTAAGTACAAACAGTGGTACAGCAGCATTGGGTTAGTTGATAAGTACAAACAGTGGTACAGCAGCATTGGGTTAGTTGATAAGTACAAACAGTGGTACAGCAGCATTGGGTTAGTTGATAAGTACAAACAGCAGTACAGCAGCATTGGGTTAGTTGATAAGTACAAACAGTGGTACAGCAGCATTGGGTTAGTTGATAAGTACAAACAGTGGTACAGCAGCATTGGGTTAGTTGATAAGTACAAACAGTGGTACAGCAGCATTGGGTTAGTTGATAAGTACAAACAGCAGTACAGCAGCATTGGGTTAGTTGATAAGTACAAACAGTGGTACAGCAGCATTGGGTTAGTTGATAAGTACAAACAGCAGTACAGCAGCATTGGGTTAGTTGATAAGTACAAACAGTGGTACAGCAGCATTGGGTTAGTTGATAAGTACAAACAGCGGTACAGCAGCATTGGGTTAGTTGATAAGTACAAACAGTGGTACAGCAACATTGGGTTAGTTGATAAGTACAAACAGTGGTACAGCAGCATTGGGTTAGTTGATAAGTACAAACAGCGGTACAGCAGCATTGGGTTAGTTGATAAGTACAAACAGTGGTACAGCAGCATTGGGTTAGTTGATAAGTACAAACAGTGGTACAGCAGCATTGGGTTAGTTGATAAGTACAAACAGTGGTACAGCAGCATTGGATTAGTTGATAAGTACAAACAGCAGTACAGCAGCATTGGGTTAGTTGATAAGTACAAACAGCGGTACAGCAGTATTGGGTTAGTTGATAAGTACAAACAGCGGTACAGCAACATTGGGTTAGTTGGTGGAAATTGTTAGGTTATGAATTAGGTGGTTGGGAGTCTGGAAGGCAGGATTTTGTACCAACCTCCCTGCCCACAGACCATGCTGATATGTACTATACATAACATACCAGGACAGGAGCACATACTCCACAACATGCACATTACAGTAAAGTAATAATGGAGACACCAATCTTGCCCTTAGTATAGTGTTCTCCCCAGACCATTTCAGGGTAGTGGACCCTTATGCCTTTCTTCTTGAAGCCATAGCGGCTGCTACTCTATACAATTATTCACTAACAACCTCTGTGACTGTCCTCATTATAATTCTCAAATAATCACAGTTGTACCCATCAACATACCAGCCAAGTGAGATGAAATTCCACAGAGTTCACCCAATTTACTATGTGTTAGGATTGTAGAACAATAAATGGAAATTTGAACATTCTCGTTCTCTTTATTCCATACTCTTACTTGAGGACCCTAATAAGCTTCACTCACCACTATCTAGGTCTTGTCACATCTTGTCCGCTTTCAGCTGGTTCTTTTTGGTGTGGTTGATATCTTAAATACAATAAACAAAACCACCGAATATTCGATCTATATATATCTACGACCTCACGAGGTTGAGCTTCTTCAAGTCATCCGTGATAGATCCTATGATAGGTCCTACGGTTGGTGCGTGGGAGGTCTTTCGATTGCGCAATAATGCTTGTTATGTTAAAATGGCGTCCACTGACACTGCGGTTTGGAGAAACGAGGGAAAGATTAAGATTCCAAATGTATCAAAGTACAAGAACAAGAAAATGGCCGAACTGAGGAGAAATGGAGGACTTCCTTGGTCCAGACCAGACTCCAAGACTCAGGTAGACTAGACCTGTACACACAGTACTGGGGTGTAGCTAGTGGAGGGTGGAGGGTTCTATTCCCAGTTTAGCTTGATCTAAGATGAGTTTATTGGCTACTTTAAATTTCCTAAACTTGTGATTTCAATTAAATTCCAATTGCTACTTCCATTACCAATTCCCATTCCAGTTGTCTGGTGTTGTAACCATGGTGATAACTGATCTGATGGTGTGCATGTGTCCACATTGTAGATACGATTTGTGATCAAGTGTCTGATGCTGTACTGGATGCCTGTCTGAAGCATGACCCCAAGAGAAAGATGGCCTGTGGTGAGTGTGTGTGTGGGGAGGGGGGGGGTTGATTTATTGACAAATTCAAATGAGTTTGTCTCCATGGCAGCATCGAGTGGGTGTGTTTGTATGTTGCCCATAAGCAGGATGGTCTCCGTGGTCGTTGACCATACTGCTTGGATTACCAGTTGTGATCACTCCAGTAAAAGCCATGAGTGTGGTTTGGAACTTTGAGATGATACCACCCTCTCTATCTCAAAAGAGGAAACTGCAGTCTAAACAGAGTGTGAAGAGAGGTTGCCCCATTCTCTAACCTACAACTGTAGTGTTTGTTGGGGGGGGGGGGGATCTGTGTGTGAAGAGAGGTTGCCCCATTCTCTAACCTACAACTGTAGTGTTTGTTGGGGGGGGGGTCTGTGTGTGAAGAGAGGTTGCCCCATTCTCTAAGTATTGTTCCACACACAACTTGTCAGTTTTAGTAGTTTATTTCATCTACTTTTAAATTTGTGACTAGACTAAGTGTAATGTTTGAACTTCCAATCACAGTATTATGTAACTATCCTGATATTGGTGTGTGTGTGTGTGCAAGTGTGTGCACATACACTGACATAAACTGCCACCAGTACTCTATGTTCATTTTGCATTTTACTCATTATTTGCTATTTCTCTTGTCTCTTCATCTGAAGGGTTTGACTACAAGACCTGTAATGTGCTGGTAGCTTTGGAGGAGCAGAGCTCGGAGATTGCAGTAGCCGTCCACAAGAACAAGGCAGACGAAGAGCTAGGAGCTGGTGACCAGGTGGGTGTGGTCTCGTAGGTGGAGTTGGTAACTAGGTGGGTGTGGTCTCATGGGTAGCTGGTGATCAGGTGGGTGTGGTCTCGTGTGGAGCTGGTGACCAGGTGGGTGGGGTCTAATGTGGGTGGAGCTGGTGACCAAGTGGGTGTGGTCTAAAGTGGGTGGAGTTGGTGACCAAGTGGGTGTGGTCTCGTAGGTGGAGCTGGTAACCAGGTGGGTGTGGTCTCATGCATGGAGCTGTTGATCAGGTGGGTGTGGTCTTTTTCAGTTTATGGATGTGTGATCTTTGAGTATTATGACCATTGTCTCCCCATCCCCACCCCCAGGGGCTGATGTTTGGCTATGCTATTGATGAGACAGAGGAGCTAATGCCTTTGACTGTTGTCTTGTCTCACAAGTTGAACAAGAAAATGGCCGAACTGAGGAGAAATGGAGGACTACCTTGGTTCAGACCAGACTCCAAGACTCAGGTAGACTAGACCTGTAAACACAGTACTGGGGTGTAGTGGAGGGTGGAGGGGTTCTGTTCCCAGTTTAGTTCCATCTGAGAACAGTTTATCTTCTGATTCCCACTTCAAATTTATTTTAATCCTATTTCTATTTCCACTCCACTTTCAATTTCCATTTCGGTTCCAGTTCTTTCCCAATTCCCATTCTGCTTCCAATTCACCTCTCTTCTAATTCTCTCGGGTGACAGTGGAATATCGCATAGTTAACAGACAAACTGTCCCCATACGAGTCCACACTATTGTCATCTCCATCCAGCACTCACCTGATGTCACTCTGCAACAGCTCAGGAAGGACCTCATGGAGAAAGTGATCAAGGTATGTAATGTATGTGTGTGATCACATGACAGTCATGTGACCTTCACTTGTTAGACTGTTGTTCCAGAGAGGTATCTCGATGAGCACACAGTATACCATCTCCAACCGTCAGGAAGTTTTGTGGTAGGTGGACCTCAGGTGAGTGTGTATGTGTGTGTGTGTGTGTGTGTGTGTGTGTGTGTGTGTGTGTTTGTGTGTTTGTGTATGTGTGTGTGTGTGTGTGTGTTTGTGTGTGTGTGTGTGTAGTGTGTGTGTTTGTGTGTTTGTGTGTAGTGTGTGTGTTTGTGTGTTTTTTTTGTGTGTGTGTGTGTGTGTGTTTGTGTGTGTGTGTGTGTGTGTGTGTGTGTGTGTGTGTGTGTGTGTGTGTGTGTGTGTGTGTTTGTGTACAAGCCATGTTGTGTAGACGTGTGTTTGGGTGTTTTATTTATTACCATCAATTCTCCACCACCCCACCCCCCTGTGGTAGGGTGACGCTGGGTTGACAGGCCGTAAGATCATAGTGGACACATACGGAGGATGGGGTGCTCATGGTGGAGGGTGCTTCTCTGGTAAGGACTGCTCTAAAGTGGATCGATCGGGAGCTTATGTTGCTCGATGGATAGCAAAGAGTCTTGTTGCTGCTGGTCTGTGTAAGAGAGTATTAGTTCAGGTGTGTGTGTGTGTGTGTGTGTGTGTGTGTGTGTGTGTGTGTGTGTGTGTGTGTGTGTGCATGTGTGTGTGTGTGTATGTGCATGTGTGTGTGTGTGTGTGTGTGTGTGTGTGTGTGTGTGTGTGTGTGTGTGCGTGTGTGTACGTGCGTGTGCGTGTGTTTGTGTGTGTGTGTGTGTGTGTGTGTGTGTGTGTGTGTGTGTGTGTGTGCGTGTGCATGTCTACATGTGTGTATGTACGTATGTGTGTGTGTGTGTGTGTGTGTGTGTGTGTGTTGTGTGTGTGTGTGTACACGTCTGAAGTGTTTTCTTCTAAGACCTCTGGAGTGTTCCTTTCTCGTTTGCAGAGATTTGAACTTGAGACAACCTATTTATCAGAATACAGCTTGCTACGGCCATTTTGGTAGGGACGAGTTTCCATGGGAACATCCGAAGAATTTGAAAATTTAAGTGATATTATAGTAATTCCAAATTAGTCAATTAATGTCTTGATGTTTAACATATTAATTTTGGTTTGAATATATGGAAGTCACACCAAGTTTCAATTATATCTATTCCCCTTAATTAGAAATCACAATGTTCTATGTATATAATGTATGCATGCACCATTGTAATTACATAATGTTAATACTGTAGAATAATATAGTGTAATCATATGTACATGGTCACCTGATCCACTAGGACCACCTGCACGACCCGGGCCCATTAGGCATGAAGGTTGCAGCTGGCTACCATGGTAACAAAATATATACATGGTTCCAATCACTGTATATATACAATACTTAATAACGATCAAGTAATTCGAGTTCAAAAACGTGTGGAGCTGCCACCCCTGCACTTGAATTACTTGGGCATCTTTTTAGGTTGAGAACCTTTGATCATGTTATGTTTAGCGAAGCTTCAGCGCACGAATTTCAGTCATTTGTAATCTAATCTATAGCTAATTTCTAAATTTTGGTGTTCAAAATTGGCCATCCATTTCACGCAATATAAATTATTAATATATATAACGTCATTGTTGCAGGTTATATACACGTAGGAACACATAATATTAATTATTATAATATATATATATATATATATATATGATACATATCTGACAGGTGGTACATATATCGGAAGTCAAAATAAAAACAATATAGGGCGGCAGCTCCTGAAAAGGTGCTGTTGATCATGTCTCTGCCAACTTGTATAGCATTAGCCAATGAAACACCCCTATATAATTGAAGACTCCCTCAGCCATTACTGAGGTTTCAGTCCTTGTTTATCAGATGTGGTTACAGTCCAAACCACAAGTATTATGTATCAGATTCTTAGTATAAAAGAAATTGTGATCTAAGTATATAAATTGTGTATTCCATACTGTCACACACGTACACACACCTACCATGTTTCTGGCTACTCTAGACCAACAATCATTTAATATCACAGATCATGTTATCGTGACAACAACCAACAAGCGATATCACATTAGTAAATTCACATTATCAGAATAATCAACTATACAAAAATCAGGTTGG
>OZ026565.1:4521052-4558552 GCA_964020155.1 Chondrilla cf. caribensis | reverse complement strand
TGTGCAGGACATTGAGCATAGTACAGGTGTGTGTGTGTCTGTGTGTGTGTGTGTGTGTGTGTGTGTGTGTGTGTGTGTGTGTGTGTGTGCGTGTGTGTGTGTGTGTGTGTGTGTTTGTTTGTGTGTGTGTGTGTGTGTGTGTGTGTGTGTGTGTGTGTGTGTGTGTGTGTGTGTGTGCGTGTGTGTGTGTGTGTACACGCAGTAGTTGTACCGGAAACAGTAAAGATGTACACACAAACATACATCAATTAACAACTCTGATTTTTCTTCCAAAAGTCCTGAATCTTCAAAGAGAGAGGCCAGTCTATGGTAACCCTTCACTGCCTCGTCCTAAGAAGAATTTCAACACAATTGTAAACTCCCTTCAAATCCCACATCTGATGTGTGTGGAGACTACATGTACTGGTACTTACAATAGTGTCCAGATGTTCCTTATGCAAGGTACCTTTCAGTGTGAATACTTGCTTCTGTAGAACATGTCAAAAAAAAACACAAGTACACATGTACATTACACATTGCATTCACATGCAGTGTGTGTGTGCGTGCGTGCGTGCGTGCATGTGTGTGTGACTAACACACATACATATTTTGCACACACCTCCAGTACATCCTTCTGTCTAGCCAATTTAACAGTGCTGTTTTTGAACATTTCTGCCTCATTCTTGAACATTTCTGCCTCATTCTTGAATGTTTCTGCCTCCTTCTGAGCTTCCATCAGTTTCACTCTCTCCTTCATCATTGTAGATACTGACTGGTCTTTGAGTTGCTCAGCCTCCTCTAAAGATGCTTTGAGCTCTTTCATCTTACATTCATGCTTCTCCTATGAAAGGAAATTTGAACAAGTAATTTGAGTTCAAAAACTCGTGCAACTGCCACTCCCGCGCTCGAATTACTTGGGTGCCTTTTTAGGTTCATAAGAACCTTTACTGAAGTTACTACATTCATTGAAGCCATTGCCCTCAAATTCTAGTCTAATTTCTAATTCTCTGCATTTTCAAGTTTGCCATATTTCCTCATGTAATATAATTTATGATACAGTTCATTGTTGCACTTACATGTAGGAACACATTATATAAATATATAATATTGTGTATTTGTTATACCCTGCCTTTGCTGGGTACATGGCGTATATCCCCATGTACCCATCAAAGGTGGGGTGTAACAAATATAATATATCCCGTCAAAATGATTGAAAGTATGTTAGCGTTGTGAATACAGACGAGAATTTTGCAAAGAAAGATTTCTTTAGGAGCTGGAAGAAACAGTAAAATTAAACCTTTAATCAGAGGCAAGTTAACAATAGCCGAGTACCCATCAACTCTCTAATACCTAGCAAAAAGGAGGTGTGGGGATAATGATGACAGCAATCGTTCTCTGAGCTTACCGACTTAGAAGAGTGCGTGGACAAACCCTTATGTGCCCAAAACGACGCCAAGAGAGCCAAATGGACTGAGTAAATATTATCCAACCTAGCCTGAGCCACGAGTCTTTGATCTGAATGACCAATCCATTCATGTTAAAATCGTTCTCAATTCACTGCCCTTCTGAAAACACGACAGCTGATTTTGTTTTCCTTCAACTGAATTGGTTTGGTTTTCAGCGTTTGTGACATTGTGTATCAGCATTGATTGTCTAGTGTCAAGTGACAAGTGCGGCGATAATTGATAACTTCCTTTCAATTAAGAAAGTGGGGTATATCAGTAATGAGGTCAGAAATATACCCCGGTATATCGGGTATATACCGTAGTCGGTGTTTTTGAAGCTGAGTGACAGTATCACCAATTGGGATACATAAATATATCATGCGTTACATACCGGAAGTTGAAATGAATAGTATGGGGCTGCCTGAATGTTCAACATGCATAACACAAGCATATACCTCGACCCATTGCCCATTGGCATTCTGTACCCACACCCACAGAACTGGAGCGGCTGCATAGTGGGTGAGTTGCTAAACTTGACAATTTTTAGGAATGTACACCTATATAGTGGTAGTGATTATTTTACTGATTAAGTGTAATTCACAGAAGCAATCAACGTCAAGCTTGCCAAATGTCCTTAGCAGCATCCATGGAGTGCTTCAATGGGTTTGGTGCTTCAGTTTAGGCGTTCCACTGAGAATTCCAATGACCTGTACTATAGGCCATCCTTAAAATATGCCATTTTCGTAAATAATCAGTTACGAAGAACAGCTACAGACAAAATATAAGGCATTGTGATTATGATGTAACTAACTTGATTTCTCTTTGTGAAAGGATTGAGTGAAACAAGTAATTCGAGTTAAAAAACGAACTCGAATTACTTGGGTATCTTTCTTAGGTTTGAAAGAAACTTTGCTGAAATTATTATATTCATTGAAGCCGTTGTGCTTGAATTCTAGCCCAATTTCAAATTCTCCATGTTTCAAAATCAGCCATCTTTTTCATTATTTTCATTTCAATTTCCGGTATGTTATGTTTATTCAATATATATTATATGATTATATAATATAATATTATATATCTAAATATAACACTTTGCGGTGTTGAATAGAGTAATAGGGTAAAAAGGAGTACCACACCTATATTCCTTGTACTTGTATTTTCAGAAAATAAGTATGACGGTTGAACGTTCAGTTTACACACACACACACACACACACACACACACACACACACACACACACACACACACACACACACACACACACACACACACACACACACACACTCACAGGTAGCTCAATGGTGGCCAACTCCAGGTCACAGGCAAAGTAATCAAACACAACCAGGTGTGTTATGTCGAACATCCTCTTCAATTCTGCTGAGTGAGAAAGGACTTTAGGAGCCAAGAGGACAGCGTCTGTTCGGAGAATGGAGAAGAACAAGATGGTGCTGCCCACCACAAAGCCTTCAAACACGGCCTCCTCCAGTTGCAGGTACTGTTTCAAATATCGCTTGATGTGGAGAACGAGGGAGAGGAGCACTTGCTCTTTGGGTAGGACAACGGCCATGTGGGTGTGGTGCTTACGAATCGGCAGGGTCACCTTTCTCTTCTTGTACGATTCCAACGTTAGTCTCAGGTGATCTGCCAGTTTGGATTCATAGTTCTGCAAGGTCCTCCTCAAGTCCTTACAGTTGAGCACCTCGACTGCGTGATGTATAAGAAGAATCTCGTAGGTGGTCGACTTCTCTGCGATGAACTCACACAGACCACTAGCTGTGTTGGGGATTGATGGCACCTTTCCTGGCATCTCACCATGAATGTATCTCCGATACTTGACACCCAACATTCCTTTAAGTTTACTAATCACCTTTGAATCAGCTGATGACAGCTCGGCATTCAGAGACCCCATGATATCGTCAAAGTCATCTTCGAGTTCAGGGATCTCCGGAAGGCTGACTTTTCCATTTCTGTACATGTCCACAATTTCTTCTATCTTCTGTGATCTCTCATCCATTGTGGACACAGTTGGAGTAGGTTCCCCTTGTGTGGCTGGTGGGGAGGATGGAGGACCTGAAGACAAAAGAAGGAGACTTTGTATTAGGATATACCAATATTAGACTACACAACACACACATTGAACATGGCATTCCTCATCTATAATGTACCTGTCCCCTGGGGTTCTCATCTATAATGTACATGTCTCCCAGGGTTCCTCATTTATAAGGTACATGTCCCCCGGGGTTCCTCATCTATAATGTACATGTCCCCCATACAATGGTTGCTAGAGACAATGTCGGTAGACTTATAGCAATACAATAGCATTGTATCTACTACAATAGGAAGTAGAAGTCATTGTCAGATGACTATGGGGTTGTTGAGCTTGGTATAGCACCAAATGTTCATACAATTTGGACATTTCAGTCACATAGACCTTCATATTTCTAAACAAGATACACTCCAATCTTTTCATCTGTAAACCCATTACTATGCAGCTTCTACTTATGTATGTAACAAATTCATTTTATTTGCTGCTGTTGTGTTTCAGCCATTGTGCCTCAGACAATCAATTCCTCATGTAATAGAAGCAAGGTAGTACCTAGTATTTACTGCCCAGGCAGTCTCCTTGAAATATGAGATCATTATCAATGACAACTAATACATGTAATTCAGCAATGACATCACCACAAGTTACCTTTATAGCTGCAGTTGTCAATCTTATGATATATACCATATAGAGGACCTAATACACCTACAATATATGTACCTAGTAATACAAATGTGTCAACTAAAAGCTGTAACCATAGATACCCTCTCTACAGGGATATGAAACTGTTGAAGCTCTTGTTTTCTTACACCTATGTGGCTTCGCATACTGTATATATATGGATTACACACAGTAATTCCCATGAAAGTTGTGGTTATCAACAGATAAAAGGTGAATTACATTAGAGACATTGTTGTATAACAGGCTATGAATATCATTGATAAATAATGAATATCAACACTTTGGTTACAGCACAGTTTTAGGTATTAACATAATAATTACCCTAATGGCTGAAATTTTCGTGGGACTTCGTGAATTTTGCAAATATGGGAAACCCACGAAAATAAAATCGTGAAAAGATCGCCAGAATACTGCCTTGAGCCAGTAACGTGGGATGTTATTTTTCCTCTGCACCTCACAAACCGTACCAACCAGGGTTGCATCTTCGTATACTCCAACAGCGAACTTCCCTGTTGTGTGTCCACGAATGCAACTCTGAAACTCGAACCTACAAGATATTACTGACTTCCTTTCCCAATGAAAACTAAGAACTGAACTTGAACACACGGCACGCTGAGCCAACACGTGGAAATAGGTTACTATTTTTCATTGTTCTGTCTATATACCTAAATATCTATCTCATTGTTACCGTTACTTTCATCTACTCATTAAAGGCCTAGTAGGCGTTAAATTTGTGAATGATGTTGGAGTCGCGAAGTTAAAAACGCAAAAAGTCTCAAATCCGCCGATTCACAAAAACTACATCCCGCAAATTAGGGTATTATCAGTATTGTTTCCCACCCCTGTAGGTCCAGTCAGACCTGTACATGTCATACTGTAACCTGGTTACTAGGGAATAACAAATCCAGGATCATGTCACAACTTCCTAGCAATAAACAGCCCAATACCTATGTAAAGTGGCTACCATAACTCACATCATATTATGTATGAGATATTACATGCACCCTAGTATGTATTTAGGAAAAGGAATCATAATACATATTAGTGTCCTCCAATGTCTACTACACATGTAAGGTGTACAAACTGGCATGTGTCAGTCCCACAATATGTTACATTAATTGGAACTTAACATTTCCCTCTTCGTGCAACTGATCTGTGCATTGGATTGTTGTGAAGGTGGTACTGTAGTAATTTTGTAACAACCACCTTTAGACCCTATACAAGTCTTTGAAACCATTGATTTGTAAAGGATTGGCCATGTGAAGGGATCAATGTTTTGTACATGGTTCTGTACTGTGTACATGGACAGACAAAATGTAATTGTAAAGTAGTTGACACTAGCTCCACTCACCACTAGGTCCTAATACATCTCGTTGGCTTTCATCTGGTTGATTTGGGTGTGGTTGGTATCTATAAATACAAGGAATAAACAAAACCACCAAATATCCATTTAAACTTACAGAACATGTTTGAATACATCTCATCATAACAGTAAATATAACAATGCAATAATAGTTACATTCTATTGTCAATGAGTACACTTGACATAACTGATAATCCACCACCACACCCCATATTGAGTAAAAGGTACATAGTTGTAAATTAGGTACTATGTTCTTGTATTCCTATAGTAGTCTATTATCAGTCACATGTGGTGTCTTCAATGATGACCTGTAGTTAGGATCATAATGGTCTCTAGGACTCAACACACACTAAGAGCTGAGCTGAGGGTCTGTGGACATACAGCTCAAGACATGCAAACTGAGAGAAGTGGAGAGGTTTGGGTTCAAAGAGTGTATGACACACATAATAAGACTCATTTCCACACCCGATGAAGTTATAGTACATGGATAAAGAAATCACTGATTATAATGGCTTCATTTGCAATCGACAGTCACAATGACAACACACTCACTGTTTCATTTCTTCTCTGATTCGAGTTGCTACTGTAAGCAGTATAGGTTTAGCTGGCTTGGAATGATCCTCCAGAAAGACACAGAAGGTCTCCAACATCTCCTCGTTATAGTACGAATGTATGTAGTCCAGTAATCCGCAAACACCGTCAGTACCTCCTTTGGCTGCAGCTGTACGAAGTCGGTCGGCATCCTTCTTACCAAGAAGGTTTCTTCCTTGTAGCTCTGATATCAGATCCCCATCAACGGGGAGGTTGTCTTGTAAGTACCCGCGAAGATCAGTTAATATTTTCTTTGTGGCATCTCCTCCCCCCATAGCGATATAATCGTCCTTATCTGAAGCAGCATCAATTGGGGGCTATCACTGACCACTGTCTTCCAATCCTTACTTCATTAGCGAGTGTCACTCCACAACAAACACACACTACACCGGGCAGAGCGGGAGAATCGGAAAGATACAGTTAGCTGCACAAATTACTAGATTAACTACATTTATAAGTTCTCAACTCACGTAGGAAAACATATACTAGGTTTAAAATGCTAGACGACGGGGATGGAGTATCTATATGACCGGCCGCGGGCTGATCATGAGCTTCTTCGAGTCATTCGCGTACTTCTGGAAACTGGGTGGGGCAGTTGGTGCGTGCGCGGTCTTTCGATTGTGCAATAATGCTTGTTATGTTAAAATGGCGTCCATAGACACAGCGGTTCGGACGAGGGAAAGATTAAGATTCAAAATGTATCAAAGTAGATTAAATCACAAGAAAAGGAAGTACAACAGAACAATCCATCTTTATAGTATTCTCGATCCGCCAGCTCCAAGGAATTCTGTAACATGTTATATTTTTAATGGAGACAACACTGATGGATATGTTAATCCGTTGAAGAGGAGGCTTCAAAATAACGAATTGTTACAAAATGTTGAAAAGCAATGTAGAAGATAGGGTTAAGACAGTCTATATTGTCTCCCCACCCCCACCCCAGGGGCTGATGTTTGGCTATGCTAATGATAGTCCATCCCCGCACACTAGAGGGTGTGTGTGCTGGGAGGTGCTAGTTATAGCTAGACTACAAATTTACCAAACTAAAATGGCATCCACATGTGCACGATTAGTTCGCGGGCCTATCCTTATTTCCTTTTCAAAAAGTGTACGCATGTACATACATACATTTGCATTATTGAATGTAAATTAATACGTATACATAATCAAAGTACAAAAGTCAAATTGAAAATAAATATGGGATTAATATAGAAATGGGAACCCTAACCCTGACCCTACAAACACTTAAAGACATGAAGAAAAAACTGACTATATAAGAACTTTTGAGTACACAAGTTACAAGCTCTCAAGGAAAAAGTACAAGTATACATGTACATGTAAAAGAGGTTCACAGTAAGTGTCCACAAATTATTACTCAACTACGTACGTACTTCTCATGTTCAATATCATTACAGCTATACTACCTGTAACAAGAGATAGAGATGAATTTCAAGTAAGAGCTACATCACAAAATACAATATTTACACATGTTACATTGGAATTAGGAGCTGATACACATAGGTATATACAGTAACCATACCTATGATGGCTTTGAGCATGTATGGCCATTGATGGGTACATTCAGTATGGACTTGATTGTCATAAAGTACTCACACCAAACCAAGGACATCTGACAACCATATTTTGCATGTGTGGGACACCATATGATCACACATACACTGAAGGCAATGTACTTACGGATAACAGTGCTTGTGTCTTTGAGACTTGGCTACCTTCGTCTAAAGAGCCCCAATTGAAGTTTCTGTGCAATACAGAATGAGATGCATCTACTCACTAACCAAACATGTAGTCACTTTACATTGTACACAAAATAAAGGTTGGATAATTATCCTTCCCTAGGTGTGCTTTATGTATTGTTACACGTTAGCATAAAGCAATAGAATAACAGGAAACTCTTCAGAACTAGAATGTAATCCAAACTCATTCTGTTACAAATAATAATCACAGGAAATACAATGGTAGCTCACCACCTCTTTTTCAAACAACATCTGTTCCTCTGTTTTTTGATGTACTAACTCCGATGGAGCATCTCGACTTGTGTGAGGAGGACTCAAGCCTCCAACTGACATTAGACCAATGTAATGATGTCCACCAATTGGCAAAGACTGGTGTGATTCGTACACAGTGGTAGTAATCCTGAGAGGGCTTAATTCTGAGGACTGTGCATTGTATGAAAGCAAGAAATAAACAAACATGACCTGTCATATTCAGGGAGTAAACAGTAAATAAACAGCACACACATACCACTAATAGAGAGGGAGATCTCAATACCCCTGGTGATGATGGTCTGGGGTGAGTGTGGAGGATGTCAGGTGGCATCACTGGAGATGAAACACTTGTCATTTTCCCCTTTCCTCTGACATCTCTGTAGGACCCAGCACTGGGTGATGTAACATCCTGGCCCTAGTGGGGTTATTGACATATTATGTACACACATATGTACAACAGGACCTCTCTGCAAGACACCACAAATAGTATGAACTCTCAAAATTAGACATGAGGTGATTTTGACACCACAAATAGTATAAACTAGTACACTAATGGATGTCAAACTCTCCGAACTACATCCTCAGCGCCATCCGTGGGATACACTAATGGTTTTACATTTCAGTTTTGGCATTCCACTGAGAATCCCCATCACATGTACTATATGCCGTAGTAGTTGGAATACACCATTTGTCCCAATGCGGAAGTTATTAACAGGTTATTAAGTATATATTATAATTAATATTCAAACACTTTCAGGATTTGCAGCTGTTTTCCCACGTTTATGTCAAAACAATAAACACGACTTGTTCAAAATCATTTCACATTTGGACAACCTCACATTGGATTACCACTTTATGAGTGGGTGATTCAACTAGACTAGAATAATGCTGGAGCATCCTGAGTGGACAGGACCACCAATATCCAACACCATAGGAGGGTGTCAAGGGACCTTAGAGATTATCTCACAACAACAAACACTAATGGACTCACTTGGAATTGTGTGACTTCATTCATCAATATACCTTTCAGGTACTATAGAATAGATGGAGATTTCACATGAGTACATGGTCATGAGAAGGCATTATTAATACATAAACATGCTTTGGATCAAATCAGATCGGAAAAGGTGTGATGTCCACATGTGTATATATCGTACGTAATATGTACATGTGTACAGTGTGTTTGTGTACATACAAACATGTTGTGTACTTGTGTGCATATGTGTGTATGCAATGTATCCTCATTTGCATGTGGCCAACCAGGCATGAACAGGAGAGAAAGTATGCATGTACACCTGGAGGTCAATTGACAGGATTTAGAGTCTAAAGAGCGTTCCAAGTTGATAAGTACAAACAGTGGTACAGCAGCATTGGGTTAGTTGATAAGTACAAACAGCGGTACAGCAGCATTGGGTTAGTTGATAAGTACAAACAGCAGTACAGCAGCATTGGGTTAGTTGATAAGTACAAACAGTGGTACAGCAGCATTGGGTTAGTTGATAAGTACAAACAGCGGTACAGCAACATTGGGTTAGTTGATAAGTACAAACAGTGGTACAGCAGCACTGGGTTAGTTGATAAGTACAAACAGTGGTACAGCAACATTGGGTTAGTTGGTAAGTACAAACAGCGGTACAGCAACATTGGGTTAGTTGATAAGTACAAACAGTGGTACAGCAGCACTGGGTTAGTTGATAAGTACAAACAGTGGTACAGCAGCATTGGGTTAGTTGGTAAGTACAAACAGCGGTACAGCAACATTGGGTTAGTTGATAAGTACAAACAGTGGTACAGCAACATTGGGTTAGTTGATAAGTACAAACAGTGGTACAGCAGCAATGGGTTAGTTGATAAGTACAAACAGTGGTACAGCAACATTGGGTTAGTTGATAAGTACAAACAGCGGTACAGCAGTATTGGACTAGTTGGTAGAAATTGTTAGGTTATGAATTAGGTGGTTGGCAGTCTGGAAGGTAGGATTTTGTACCAACCTCCCTACCTACAGACCATGCTGATATGTACTATACGTAACATACCTGGACAGGAGCACATACTCCACAACATGCACATTACAGTAAAGTAATAATGGAGATACCAATCTTGCCCTTAGTATAGTGCTCTCCCCAGACCATTTCAGGGTAGTGAACCCTTATACCTTTCTTCTTGAAGCCGTAGCGGCTGCTACTCTATACAATTATTCACTAACAACCTCTGTGACTGTCCTCATTATAATTCTCAAATCATCACAGTTGTACCCGTCAACATACCAGCCAAATGAGATGAAAATCCACAGAGTTCATCCAATTTACTATGTGTTAGGATTGTAGAACAATAAATGGAAATTGAACATTCTCGTTCTCTTTATTCCTTACTCTTACCCTTGAGGACCCAAATAAGCTTCACTCACCACTATCTAGGTCTTGTCACATCTTGTCCGCTTTCAGCTGGTTGTTTTTGGTGTGGTTGATATCTTGAATACAATGAACAAACAAAACCACCGAATATTCGATCTATATAATATATATAATCTTTATCTATATAATCTTTGGCTACGACCAGTGATGACTATATATAATCTACGACTATACGAGATTAAGCTTCTTCAAGTCATTTGTGAGAGATCCTATATAATATGATAGGTCCTACGGTTGATGCGAGCATAGAGGTTGTAGTATCTATAGCCCCTTTTACACTAGAGAAATCTTAAAGCGATTCCGTTAAATCGCTTCTGTAACTGGTTTAACTAAACCGGTTTGGTGCGTTTACACATATTACGAAGAACCGGTTTAGAAAGCGATTTGCGCTTCGAGGAATGTAAACGCTGGAGCGATTTAAATCGGTTTCCGCGAATTTCTGCTAAATACTGGAGCTTCAGATTTGAAATAACCGATAATACCCACATTTTGTCTTTTTCTCCTTAACGTCACCAGTTATTCTTCGTAAATGAAGGGTTAGCAAACAACTGAATACATTTTATGTTGATATTTTACGGCGGGAAGCGACTACATCTATTTTAAGCTTCAAAAAGTTCATTTTCGCTGTCATACGTACAGATACAACTTTAAATGAGCCTAACATGACGGATAGAAGATTATAAAGCACAATAAGATGCCAAAATACTCCGATTATCTACTTTTAAAGCGATATAACCTACGAAAATCGTTTACACTCGAAGCGCTTCATTTTAAACCGACTTCGAACCGGCTTCAAACCACCTCCGTAGTAGTCTGGCGTAGCCGACCCTTGATCCGCCATTTTATTTTGTTGGGGCGGAGAAAGGGTCTGGGGACATTGCTATTCAATAGTGGTAGCATAGGGGCGTGGTCGAAAGCAACATAATTAGTAAAATGGCGATCGCAGCAGTCATCCAAATACACTCTTTTAGCAAACTCAAGACACTCGTCACAACACTGAAAAAGCCACAGTAGAAAGCGTCTATTGCGATACTAGAAGAAAACGACGTTTTGCAAGACTTCCGACAGGCTTCGGTGAAAAACCATAGTAACGGCTCTTTTGTCCTTCGCTTTTGATTATATTTACGAGATAGAAAGAGCCACGCGCACAGCGTGTGGGTTCCCCCTATCTGCTTTGATGGCTGATCAGAAGAGAAGATTTGAATAAGCCATTAACAGATTAAGGGCCTTAAAATTGCCGGAACCCGGGGAAAACTAATCCTACGGCGATGAAGTGCGCGCTGACCAACCCTAACATAAAACCGCTTCGGAGTAAGAAACTTCAAGTTCTGGGTTGAACCCTAAACGAAGAAACCGACTTCAAAGAGTACCTCACAATGACTGCATGCTACGAACTCCGCTAACGATTGTATACTTTGTAAATCTTTGTATATTTCCGTACATTATGTAAAGGTCATTCCGTAAAAGTGTCGGGTTCAACGTCCGACATTTCACCGTTACCGAATAGCAATGTCCCCAGACCCTTTCTCCGCCCCAACAAAATAAAATGGCGGATCAAGGGTCGGCTACGCCAGACTACCTCCGTAGGTGGTTTACTTTAATCGATTTCGTAATCGCTTTAACGCGTTTACACACTCGCGAGTTAAAAGCGATTTAGTTTAAAGCGCTTCACGAACCGCTTTAAAGCTCTAGTGTAAAAGGGGCTTATGGTGCGAGAGAGGTCTTTCGACTGCGCAATAATGCTTGCTATGTTAAAATGGCGTCCACTGAGACTGCGGTTTGGAGAAACGAGGGAAAGATTAAGATTCCAAATGTATCAAAGTACAAGAACAAGAAAATGGCCGAACTGAGGAGAAATAGAGGACTACCTTGGTCCAGACCAGACTCCAAGACTCAGGTAGACTAGATCTGTACACACAGTACTGGGGTGTAGAGGAGGGTGGAGGGGTTCTGTTCCCAGTTTAGCTTGATCTAAGATGAGTTTATTGGCTACTTTAAATTTACTAAACTTGTGATTTCAATTAAATTCCAATTGCTACTTCCATTACCAATTCCCATTCCAGTTGCCTGGTGTTGTAACCATGGTGATAATTGATCTGATGGTGTGCATGTGTCCACATTGTAGATAAGATTTGTGATCAAGTGTCTGATGCTGTACTGGATGCTTGTCTGAAGCAGGACCCCAAGAGCAAGGTGGCCTGTGGTGAGTGTGTGTATGTGTGCGTGTGTGCGTGCGTGTGTGGGGTGTAGTGGAGGGTTCTGTTCCCAGTTGAGTTCCATCTGAGAACAGTTTCTATTCTGATTCCCACTTCGAATTTACTGGTATTTTAATGCATCATTATTGCATTTCATTATCTTAATCCTATTTCTGTTTCCACTCCACTTTCAATCTCCATTTTGGTTCCATTTCTATTCCAATTCCCATTCCCCTTCCAATTCACCCTCCTCTCTTCCAATTCTCTCAGGTGACAGTGGAATATCGCATAGTCAAATGACAAACTGTCCCCATACGAGTCCACACTATCATCATCTACATCCAGCACTCACCTGATGTCACTTTGCAACAGCTCAGGAAGGACCTCATGGAGAAGGTGATCAAGGTATGTAATATATGTGTGTGTGATCACATGACAGTCATGTGACCTTCATTTGTTAAACTGTTGTTCCAGAGAGGTATCTCGATGAGCACACAATATACCATCTCCAACCGTCAGGAAGTTGTGTGGTAGGTGGACCTCAGGTGTGTGTGTGTGTGTGTGTGTGTGTGTGTGTGTGTGTGTGTGTGTGTGTGTGTGTGTGTGTGTGTGTGTGATAGAGGTCACATTCTCAGGTACTCCTCCATCCACTGCAGGTAGCATATGCCATTGGTATAGCTGAGCCAGTCTCCATCCACATGGACACTTATGGAACAGGTACTAAATCTAATGACGAGTTGTTGAGAATTGTAGTGGAGAATTTCGATCTCAGACCAGGAGTGATAGTGAGGTGTGTGTGTGTGTGTGTGTGTGTGTGTGCGCGTGAGAGTGTTTCCGTGTGTGTGTATGTGTGTGTGTGTGTGTGTGTGTGTGTGTGCGCGCGTGAGAGTGTTTCCGTGTGTGTGTATGTGTGTGTGTGTGTGTGTGTGTGCGTGTGTGCGTGAGTGTTTCCGTGTGTGTGTGTGTGTGTGTGTGTGTGTGTGTGTGTGTGTGTGTGTGTGTGTGTACACATCTGAAGTGTTTTCTTCTAAGACCTCTGGAGTGTTCCTTTCTTGTTTGCAGAGATTTGAACTTGAGACAACCTATTTATCAGAACACAGCTTGCTACGGCCATTTTGGTAGGGACGAATTTCCATGGGAACATCCAAAGAATTTGAAATTTAAGTGATATTATAGTCATTTCAAATTAGTCAATTAATGTCTTGATGTTTGAATATGGAAGCTGCTAGTCTGACGTAGCCCAGACGATTCCGGCCTCCATTTTATTACGGCGCGGAAAGGGTCTGGTACATTTCCTATACATGGCTTGTTCCGCCCACGTTCTCTGCAAGGTGTGAAGATCATAACTTAACACCGATAAAGTGTTACTATCAAACGTGTGATGTTTATTTGCGATTTTGACAATTTTGACATAGATCTAAAACTAGAGTTTCCCGAATTCCCATTCAATATATAGCGGGTTTTCTGAGGTCAAAATACCAGTTTTTGCTCGACATCTTCCTTAACGCGTTGTAAGGCACGGACATCATGCTGAATATCGCCTAGAAATTCGGCCCGTGGAAGAAATCGTGCCTTCTGGTCAATCATGAGAGAGGCTAATGGTGTTACAAATCGACGAAATCGACTATGCTCTTGTGTATCCTCCAAGGCGATCGAAGACACTAACAGTCCATAAAAAAGCGACTTCCCAAACCAGTCGGCAACGATACAAGGACATTTCCAGAGACAAAATGTTCAATGGCCGAAAACGGTTCTTCTATCAAGCACTGGTATCCGTGATCATTCGCTACTTCGCCGATTAAATCTCTAGTTACAACCGCTAGAGCAGCTGCCCTCGTCGTTACAATGATTATAACAACAAGCGGTGAATTTCAAAGCGTCACATCAATAATTCACTCCCCCCAGATTCCAGGGGTATTGAACATCGTCACCTGCGAAATGTACCAGACCCTTTCCGCGCCGTAATAAAATGGAGGCCGGAAGGGTCTGGGCTACGTCAGACTAGGAAGCTGCACCAAGTTTCAATTATATTTATTCCCCTTAATTAGAAATCACAATGTTCTATATATAATGTATGCATGCACCATTCTTCGAAAGGAACTTATCGGTATGTTTATGTATACAGACTGTCCAACTGTCCCGATTTAGGCGGGACAGTCCCGATTTGGAAGCCCTTGTCCCTAATCCCGATTTAGCCTGGTTTTGTCCCGAAAACTGAGGAATAACCAGACTTTTGTCTTATGGAAAACTTTCTTGTCTATAATCTAGATAAATTTATTTAGTATAAGTAAAAACGTTCAGTAAATTCGATTCCTCTAAGCTATCCCCAGCATTGTGCGCTAAATACGGCCATTTTAACCATTGCGCAATATCATAAATAGGCTATAATAAAAATAATAATGTTGTCAATGTTGAATACGTGTTAAATTCAGTGTTGTATTCCATACAGAACACTGAGGAAAAATGTCAAATTCAATATCAAATTGTTGTATTCTACATGAATTAATTTAATATCATTCCAGTTTGGACAGTTTTGAATTCTGAATGTTGTATTAAGGGTGTACCCTATGAATATGTGGACCTATATTATAGGTGTCCCTATTTTCTGTGGTTGCCAGGTTGGACAGTCTGATGTATATCTAAATCGTTTTGATTCACCGTCGACCTTTTCAGTGACCTCGTGAAATTGCGCAATCGCTTCATATCCTCTATTACATGTGGTAGTTGCGAGTTGCGCAATGTCGAGAAAATGAATTTCAAATTTCATTCGATCTTCATTTGCGTAAGACAAATCTAGACGTTCCAGGCCTCTATCTGGAGCCCTAGATCTCTGGTTTCATATTTACAGAGCACACACGTTTGGCGCTCTTTTTCAAAGAGAACGAAGCACTTTTGTCTCGGTCTTTAGCATGCGAAAATTTATGTCCGAGTTATATGACAGTGAATTGTGGTATATCCGACGACTTTGAGACTGAAAACAAACCTCTTACATCTACTCATACTCCTATGTCTACACAAAGTCATCGAGGAAAACGGCAAGCACTTAAAGAACACTTTCTGGAAGGCACTGCACGCATTGGTAAACGCGGTCGATTCCCGGATAGTTTAGCATCGTCTCTGGTAGAAGCATCGTGGTCTTTGGATACGTCTAGCCTCAACGAAGCTCAGAGAGCGAGAACAAATGCTTGTGCTATCTGTCCAAGTATTCTTTTGAGTTTCTTTTTCCAAGTATACGAAATAAATATACGGAAATCCGTAAATGTTCAGAGCGTATCGTGAGCAGAGGGACTTGTTACTGGACCATGTAGACTGAGAGTTGAACGGAATTGGGTGTCGAAAATTTCAGGCACAGAAATCCATATGTCAAAGAACGTATTTCTGCAAAAAAAAACGAATTACTGTTGGGCGTACCTATAATTCCTAATTTCTACAAGCTCGCGACTACGTACCACACATAATATTATGTTAATACTGTAGAATAATATAGTGTAATCATATGTACATGGTCACCTGATCCACTAGGGCCACCTGACCCATTAGCAGACCAAGCCACTCCTACCACATTAAAGAGACTCCCTCAGCCATTAATTAATGTGGTTTTCCAGTCCTCATCAGATGTGGTTACAGTCCAAACCACAAGTGTTATCTTGTGGTTATCAGACAGTATAAAAGAGATTGTGATCCAAGTACTAAGTGTGTATGTCATATTGCCACACACACCTACCATGCTTCCTGGCTACTCTAGACCAACACTCCACTATCATAGATCATGTCGTCTTGACAGCAACCAATATTACATGTAACTTCACTGACATGTTTACATTATTGGAACAATCAACTCTACAAAAATCAGAGTGGAAACAACAAATGAAAGTGGAAATCTGTCTGAAATACAAACACTTACAATAATTCACATGATTCTACAGAAGTGACAGCACCACAACCACCAAGTACAAAAAGTTCCTGTTTGTTCTCAAATGTGCTGACTACAACAGCTGGTAAGTCTCTACTGTTTCTAATATCAGACACTTTAGACCAAGTCTTCTTATAATAATCATATAAATGAACAGATGAATGGGGTTCGTAACCATCATCACGACCACCCACAGTAAGAAGACAGTTGTTTACAGAAACTAAACCACTCCCCTCCAGTGGTGTTTTAGGGAGGGACTGCCAAAAGGATTCAGGAGATACACTAGATTCAGAATCTTCATCAACGTTTAGGGACTCCTTTACAGCACTCAGTTTGGATGTGTATAGTTTATATTCAGTACCAAAACTAACACCACATCCAATAAAGAGTTCATCATGTGTTACTGTGCACTGCATGAGGTGAGACTTTACAGGTAAGTCACAAATCTCCCACCAAGCGGAGGATGACTGGGAACTGTTCAACACTTCTACTGATGACAACCGACTATTCCTATCATCACCACCGGCTACAAGAATGAAGCTGTCAAAAGAAGTTGATGTAGCACATTCCCTTCCTATGTTCAATGGTGGGAGTGTATTACACCACTTCAAATCATCATCTAAACTAAATACTTTATTTGAATACTCTTCTCCTTTCCCATCCTTTCTCCAGGTACCACCTATTGTGTGTACCTTGCTGTTGCTGGTGGCTAAGGCGAAGCCAGACATTTCACAAGAATCATGAAATGGTAGTTTGGACCAAGTTCGACTGACAACATCAAACACACAAAGAAACTGACGATAGCCTGACCACCTTTCACCAACAAATATCTTCCCATTCAAATAAACTGCTGTTGGAAACCACATCCTCTCCAATATATCTGGTTCTTCTCTCCAGTTTAGGTGACTCAGCTTCAACTTCTCTTCTTCAAACAACTACATTTACAAAAACAAAACAAAATAAAATCACATCAAATCAACCATCAGATAAGGATGTACTATATAGGCAGGTGAGATGTGAGACACACATCACATTGGGACAGGACTAAGTACCTGTATACATGTGTACATGATTCAGCTACATGTGTTGTCAGCTACATGTGTGGTCGGCTACATGTGTGGTCGGCTACATGTGTGGTGGGCTACATGTGTGGTGGGCTACATGTGTAGTTGGCCACACATGTAACAGGATATGAGTTAAGGGGTCACTTTGTGTACTATGTAAACTGTAAATAAAGGGCAAATTGCTGAACAGGACTTATTTCCAGTGAATTGTGATTGTTGCATCATATTATATATCTATGGTGTTCACTATGAATATAAATGTAACGAGAACATTATACGGCCATGTTTACAGATTTCAGAGAACCCAGCCTGTTATTTCCGGGCTGAGTTTATTATGGTACACTGGAGTACATGTAGACACACCAACATGGGAAATTCACCACTACGGTCGCCTGCCATTTTAAACATAGAGGTTGCGTATGAAAGGTGGTGTGGTACACATATCCGGAGTGAAATGGAACAAAATGGCTGCCTGATTCAACTCACAGTCAGGTAAATTGAATCAGGCAGTGGAATTCACTCGATAAAAATATCAAATCAATGGACTGATGTGTTGTGTATCACTTCATTTCCTTTGCGTACTTACTTGTTTAGAGTAAAAATAGCGCATTGTTGTGTCAAATGAAGAAGCAATCCTAAAAGAGCTTCACCATTTGGCTTTTGAATTGTGCAACTATTAATATTTCTTGGATGTGACCACCCCCCCCCCCCCCCTTCATACTTGAATAAACTACAGATTTGCCAATTGGCATTTAAGAAAGCGACCTCTACGTTGAAAGTAATGTGACTCGTAGCATGGTCAGTATACAGAATGTACTTACTATGGTTGAAAGTAAATGTTTAACAGTGTACGCCTTAAAATTGCAGAATTTCGTAAGGCATACTTCAATAGATCGTAGCTTGGACATTATACCAGGTAGTGATAGGAAACAAACTAAACAGGAAGTACATTAAATATAGGTCAACACAGTATAACAAACAGGAAATTGTCAACATGTATGAAGTGGGACCTTCTCATATTTTGTTACATGTGTGGAAAGGACGTTTACACTGAAAATGTCAATAATGCAAAACAACTCACTCTCAATTTATCGGATTCCATCTGCTGACGTAGACCAGGTCCCATTTGTTGATGTGGACCAAGTCCTATTGGTTGGGATGGACCAGGTTCCATTTGCTTACGTAGAACAGGTCTCATTGGCTGAGGTGGACCAGGTTCCATAGGCTGAAACGGACCAGGTCCCATTGGCCGGAGTGGACCAGGTCCCATTTGCTGAAGCAGATCAGTTTCCATTTGCTGAAGCGGACCAAGTTCCATTTGCTGAAGCGGACCAGGTTCCATTTGCTGAAGCGGACCAGGTTCCATTTGCTGAAGTGGACCAGGTTCCATTTGCTGAAGTGGACCAAGTCCCATTTGCTGAAGTGGACCAGGTTCCATTTGCTGAAGTGGACTAGGTTCCATTTGCTGAAGTGGACCAGGTTCCATTTGCTGAAGCGGACCAAGTCCCATTTGCTGAAGCGGACCAAGTCCCATTTGCTGAAGTGGACCAGGTACCATTTGCTGAAGTGGACTAGGTTCCATTTGCTGAAGTGGACCAGGTTCCATTTGCTGAAGCGGACCAGGCCCCATTGCTTGAGGCCTTGACTGGTAGAATACTACCATAGGATAAGGTGGTGTGGGAAGCTATGAATTGTAGGAAAACAAACACAATAAACAACAAAAACAGTAAACAAATCCTATGTACATACACACCGTTAACTGAGAATGGAGACCTGGCCCCAATAATGGTGTGTGCTGTGTTGGCAGGACAGCAGGTGGCATCACTGGAGGAGAAGGGACTCTTGTCATTTTCCCCTTTCCTTTGACATCTCTGTGAGGTCCAGCACTGTGTGATGGAACATCCTGGACCTGGTGGGAAGAGGTAGTGAATACGATATAACATGTAGACACACCAACATGGTACAATGGAGTACATGTAGACACACCAAAATGGTACACTGGAGTACATGTAGACACACCAACATGGTACACTGGAGTAGATGTAGACACACCAACATGGTACACTGGAGTACATGTAGACACACCAACATGGTACACTGGAGTACGTGTAGACACACCAAAATGGTACACTGGAGTACGTGTAGACACACCAACATGGTACACTGGAGTACGTGTAGACACACCAACATGGTACACTGGAGTACATGTAGACACACCAACATGGTACACTGGAGTACATGTAGACACACCAACATGGTACACTGGAGTACATGTATGTAGTGACCTTATAGCTAGTAGTGACTTAAGTGTTATATCTATGATTTCTGTAATTGATTAGCATGACAAAGGTTCATTGGGTTCATCCTGTTATGTCTGTCACTGGTTATATAGATTGTATGATTTTGCCTTTTTGAATAATTGGATATACCCGATTTGAAGAGTTGTTCGAAGTTCGCTAGATTACTCGAGTTTCTTTGTGGATCGATATCACATATTTGGCGACGAGGATTTTGGATCCTACTCACCATGGCATCTCTGTACGGTTCTCTTACGGAGTTTCAACCAGACAGCGACGACGTCAAGGCCTATTTGGAGCGCGTGGAGCTCTACTTCGCCGCAAACAAAGTCGATGCCGACCTTCAAGTTCCTATTTTTCTGAGTTCGGTAGGAGCTCGCACATATTCGCTTCTTAGCGACCTACTGGCTCCAGCAGCACCGAAAACTAAGAGTTTTAAAGAACTGGCAGACACCCTGTGCAAGCACTACGAGCCCAAGCGCGCCGTGATCTCTCAGCGTTTTCATTTCCACAAGCGAGATCAAGCCGTGGGAGAGAGTCTCGCTTCGTTCGACGCAGCCATCCGGAAACTCGCCACTCATTGCCATTTTGGGGATAAGTTAGAAGAAGCGCTACGCGATCGGTTCGTCTGTGGCCTTCGCCACGAAGCCCTCCAACGTCGCTTACTATCAGAAGTGGACCTAACATATGCAAAAGCTATGGAGATCGCTCTCGCAATGGAAGCTGCCGACAGGGACACGAAAGCGTTTAAAACTACCGACCTTTCTGTGAAGAAGTTTCAACGACCTACCCCCTCGGGCGACTCTCAATCATGTTACCGCTGCAATCGACCTGGGCACAACGCCAATTCGTGCAAGTTTAAAGATGCAGAGTGTCACGCATGTGGCAAGAAAGGACACATTGCTCCGGCTTGTCGATCCAAACAACGTTCAGCAAAGAAGCCCTACAAGGCAGGGACACCGAAGAAGACCCGGAAAGTTCACCAAGTACACTCTGGCGACCCTGGATCGAGTGACAGCGACGGAGAGTATTTTCTGCATAAGGTTGGAGAGTCTTCAGATGCTATCCGTGTCAACCTAGTCATCAATGGGTCACCATTAGAGATGGAAGTCGATACCGGCGCTGACGTCTCTATCATATCTGACAGGATCAGGAGAGCTGTTTTCCCTAGCCTTAAACTTCACCCTTCACAGCTACATCTAAAGACCTACACAGGCGAATCGGTACCAATTGTTGGGCATTTACATGTGAAAGCGCAGTATGGAAGCCAGGTTGCCAAGTTAGTCCTGGTTGTTGTCGCAGGTGATGGACCTAGTCTTCTAGGGAGAAATTGGCTGAAGTATCTTCGACTGGATTGGAAAAAAATCGCTCGCATACACTCCAGCAAGACGCAGTTGCTACACTCAGTTCTTGATCAACATCTGACCCTATTCCAGGAGGGATTAGGGGCCATAGAACCATACCGAGCCACATTACAAGTGAAACAAGGAGCCACGCCAAAGTTTGTCAAACCTCGTCCAGTACCTTTTGCCACGAAGGACGCTGTGGGACGAGAACTGGACCGCCTGGAGAAGGATGGTATTCTGGAACGGGTACCCCACAGTGACTGGGCTGCACCAATTGTCGTCGTACCCAAGAAAGATGGGAGTTTTCGCATTTGTGGGGATTATAGGCTCACTGTGAATCCTGTGCTAGCCGTTGACCAATACCCGCTGCCGCGTCCAGAGGATCTCTTTGCCACTCTCAGTGGTGGTACCATATTCACCAAACTGGACCTGTCACAAGCGTACCTTCAAGTTCAACTGGATGACGAATCGGCAAAGTACACTACCATCAACACCCACCAAGGGTTGTATCAGTACCGGAGACTTCCTTTTGGAGTGGCATCCGCCCCAGCGCTTTTCCAGAAGCTAATGGACACAGTGCTACAGGGAATACCGGGAGTCATCTGTTACATCGACGACATTCTCCTCAGCTCTGCAGATGAGTCAACCCACATGGCTACCCTGGAGGTGGTACTGGCTCGACTCCAACAACATGGATTTCGTCTCAGGAAAGACAAGTGCAAATTCCTGACGTCCGCGGTGGAATACCTAGGACACATAGTGAACGCAGAAGGTGTCCAAGCTACTCCTGAGAAGGTGGAGGCTATCTGTCAGGCCCCAGCACCCACTAATGTTACCGAACTTCGCTCCCTTTTGGGTCTAGTGAATTATTACGGCAAGTTCGTTCCCAATTTGGCAACTATTCTCCACCCCCTCAATAACCTGCTCAAGACAGACGTAAAGTGGAACTGGACAGAAGAGTGCAGTCAGGCTTTCGCTCAGGTGAAGAAGAACCTGACGTCTGCCCCAGTGCTCACACATTATGACCCAGACCTGCCAATCAACCTAGCTGCAGATGCTTCTGCTTATGGAGTGGGAGCAGTAATCGCACATGTTTTTCCAGATGGCACGGAGAGACCTATCGCTTATGCATCTCGTTCCCTCACTAGTAGCGAAAGAAACTATGCACAAATCGAGAGGGAAGCCCTGTCTCTAGTTTTTGGAGTCAAACGATTTCATCAATATCTTTACGGTAGGAAGTTCTCACTTGTCACGGATCACAAACCGCTCACAGCCATTTTCGGATCCAAGAAGGGTATCCCCTCGCTTGCAGCTGCTCGTCTACAAAGATGGGCCATTCTTCTATCCGCTTACGACTACCATATCAGCTACAAGCCAACTCAGCAACATGGCAATGCAGATGGTTTGTCACGACTTCCACTACCCACCGGACATCTGTCGGAGGCAGATGACACCTGTAGTCTATTCAACATGGGTCAAATCCATGCCTTGCCCACCACTGCAGCAGATGTGCGGAAAGCCACCAGGTCTGACAAAGTTCTCAGCCAAGTGTGTGAGTATGTACTCAGAGGGTGGCCTGCTCAGGTTCCTCCGGAGCTACAAGTATTCAAGACCAAACAAGACGAGATCAGCCTTGAAGTTGGATGTCTGTTGTGGGGGATTCGTGTCATTATTCCACAGTCGCTGCAAGCAACTGTACTCAAGTCGCTACATGCTAACCACCCTGGAATAACACGGATGAAATCTATCGCTCGTAGCTATTTCTGGTGGAGTGGGCTGGATCGAGACATCGAAATGTTAGCAAAGTCATGCCATTCCTGTCAAGCAGTGAAATCCTCCCCTCCAGTTGCTCCTCTGCACCCTTGGGTGTGGCCTGATGCTCCATGGAAGAGACTACACATCGATTTTGCTGGACCCATGTATGGGAAAATGTTTTTGGTGGTAATCGACGCACATTCGAAGTGGCCAGAAGTAGCAGTTATGTCTAGTACAACTGCTGACAGCACCATTGAGGTACTACGCTCACTCTTCGCTCGATTTGGACTTCCTGAACAAATTGTATCGGACAACGGGCCTCAGTTCGTATCGGAAGACTTCTCTCAATTCCTCAAGAGGAATGGAATCAAGCATATTCGTTCAGCACCTTACCATCCATCGTCCAATGGATTAGCCGAAAGATTTATTCAAACTTTGAAACGTGGTCTGAAAACATCCGAAGCAGCAGGAAAGTCACTTACTCATCGCTTATCTGAGTTCTTGTTTGAGTATCGATCATCTCCTCACGCCACCACGAATCGTTCACCAAGTCAACTATTTTTGGGCCGTCCACTGAGAACCCGGTTAGATTTGCTTCGCCCTAATGTGAGCTCTCAAGTCCTTGGCAAACAGGCATCGCAGAAACTACACCATGACCTTCATTCAAAGTCTCGAGATTTCGTACCCGGACAAATTGTAATGGTCAGAGATTATCGTCCCAACACCGACCGATGGGTCCGTGGTAAGATCGTCAACCAATTGGGTCCCGTAACGTACGAGGTCAACATTCAAGGCAAGGTTGCCAAACGACATGTGGATCAACTTCGCATCCTTCCAGGACCTGGACAGGAAGGTGACACTACTATCGATGAACCAGTGGAGGATAACTTTGAGTACCCTGGACCTGTACAACCTGTCAGCCAGCATCCCACTGAGGACCAAGCTCCCTTGTCTTCGAGGCGCTACCCTCAACGGAATAGACACCCTCCCGATCGTTTCCATTATTGATTCAGCTCAGACATTAAGGAGGGAGGAATGTAGTGACCTTATAGCTAGTAGTGACTTAAGTGTTATATCTATGATTTCTGTAATTGATTAGCATGACAAAGGTTCATTGGGTTCATCCTGTTATGTCTGTCACTGGTTATATAGATTGTATGATTTTGCCTTTTTGAATAATTGGATATACCCGATTTGAAGAGTTGTTCGAAGTTCGCTAGATTACTCGAGTTTCTTTGTGGATCGATATCACAATGTAGACACACCAACATGGTACACTGGAGTACATGTAGACACACCAACATGGTACACTGGGGTACATGTAGACACACCAACATGGTACACTGGAGTAGATGTACATTAGGTGTGGAACTGAACCTCAAAACAGTGTACAGCTCTCTCTTCGTGACCAATCGGTAGTAAGGAGCCATTTTGATATTTATCAATATGTGATTAAATCATGTTTTATTTATTAAATCTTTCAGTTTTGAAAAAGACCCTATACATTAGTGACCACTTCAATGGAAAGATCAAAGAGGACCATCGATTGAGATGCATGTCTGGTTGAGAGAATTGAACCAAACTACATTTCTAAAACCAAAAGTTTCCACAAACTACAGATAATTCAGAACACAAAACACAATTTGACCTCCAATTCCCTAAAATCTACATAGCTAGCACTCACCTTAACATCAGATCCAAGTTCCAAGTTGGGATCTGCTGTTTCCAGTTTTGGTTTGATATCTGGATAGTCGGGTGGTTCTAGCTTAGGTTTCTTAGTGAGAGGTTCCGATTCCAAACTTTCCACTTCAAACATTGGATCAGGTTTGACCTAATAACAGTACACACAACTCAATAGTCAGACCATGGATCAATATACCAACAACTGGAGTCAGATCAACACTTTACAGAAGTACAGCTGGATGGTCAGGAGAGGTCCCTTGGGGAACAGGTGTACAGTGAATGATAGTGGATGTGGTGTACCACATGTAGGGTGGATGATATTATGGGCATGTTATCAGCCAATGAGATAATTATATTCATGAATTAAATGATATTCATAGATTGCTATAACTAGATTCATGTAGACTAATCAAGTGACCCTCCAGCAGAGTGGGTGTGTTCAGTTAACACTATCATTGTGTGAGATTGGAACCCTGTGTGTACAGCTAGACAGTACAGTCCACCAGGTGTCCAGAGGTTGAGAGGAGGCAGGGTTTAGTGACAATACTGTAGAGACCAGCAAACACTGAACAACACACTCTTGGCACTGATCTGGACACCTTTCTTCCTCCAGAATCTCCCTCCTCGTATCTTTGAGACTTTTCCATTTCAGCCATTTTCTCCCTCAACTGAGTGACCTCATTCATCAGTACTTCATTCATGTACAGGTGTTTGGAGAGGGATTGCTACACAGGAGGGAGGAGAGCATGTACACACTGAACAGAATGAGTGTATGCATATGAAAAGAATGATACACTAGCACATGTGTGCATATGTACATCCATGTGGAAGTGCAGAGAACTATGTCCCATGTTGTGTTAATGTACATATACAAAATAAGAAGATACATCTTGACATAATATTGAAAATTAAATGTAAAATTACCATAACATAATTGTGATTTCGCTGTAATTACGTTTGTTACGATATGTTGAGGTTTCCCTGACACATGTATACATGTGTACATGTGTAAACACATGCATACACACCCCACACACCCACAAGCACACACACACACACACACACACACACACACACACACACACACACACACAGCTCACCTTGTCCAATACATCAACAATCCTCTTCTCAACTAGATCAATGGTGAACTTCCCTTCTACTGACAGAGAAACCACCTTCCATTCTTCCAGTTGAGGGAGGTTGGAGGGATGAAGACAAGCTGGGAGACACCACACTGAATCCTCGGGGATGGAGAAGTACAGGACAGTACTGCCAGTGGAGAAACCTTCAAAATGTTCTTCACTGAGGCCTAATTTACTGACGAAGAACTCTTTCAGTTCCAGGATTCTATTCAGCGATACTTCACTAGGGGTGCAGTCAATGGTGACAGCTACTGACGTGTGGTGAAGCAATCTCTTGTACGGGACCTTCCTGGTTTTGCACTTCACCAAGAAAGTTGGAATTTTCTCTCCCATCACTTCCTCATAGTCTTTCAACTGCTGGGACAGTTCATCACTTTTCAAGTGTCTCACAACTCCTTGTAAAACCCGGATCTGGAGAGGGTCCCATCTGGAGATCAAGAAGGATTTCAGTTTATCATACTCTTCTGGTACATGAGGAGGTGGAGAGGATGGAGGAACTTTGGGTTTTAGGAAATTAGCCAAATATGTGCACAGCTTTTCCAGTTTTTTTCCTTTTAGTGACTTGATCAGTTCCAACACTTCTGTAGCCAGGTCAGAGAAGTCATCCTCCAGGTCACTGATGACAGGATAGAATATGTCGCCATTTTGAGGTGTTCTAGCAGTGTTTAGTGAAGAGACCTCCTCTGCAGGAGCTGTAGTGGCTGTACCTGTACAGACAAGAGTGGACACACGAAATATTATGATGTTACATATACTACTGTAAAACATATGTGAAGTGTAATAATTTTATATAATTTTCATATCGATCCATTCACATCCATATTTGGTTATGTACAATTCTGTTGATCTGAATATGTCATTTTGCAAACACCTCCCAATTCAGCCTTGCTTACGATCAATGTGACATGTTGAACAGTTGCAGAGCACCACATGGAAAGTGACTACTCACCATGACTGAGAAGAGGGCTGTACAGGTTCCCCTTCACTACTATAGAAACATTATATGAGATTCCATTTTTTATGAATCATGAGAAGGCACATTAACCAATAGAAGTTGCTTCCACTGTCATTTCTTTCAAGCAATTTCAATTGTATACATCCATTTGTACCAGTTGGTTTTGTCACTCTTACATTGTGTTTACACAACCACTCAAGCATGCTTAAACTCGGGTTAGGGTTAGGGTTATACTATTTGATGCAGATGATAATGTGTCTGCATTCTCTGAGAAGCCTTTCACATAACTCTTACAGTTGGATAATCATATTCATTGTTGTAATGCTAGTCATGGGTCAGGTTCACTGCCTAAACTCACAGATCACTCAGTTTGAAATACCCTGGAATATTATAATTTTATCTGCAAATTTTCATTTTTGGATCCATCTGCGAAAATTTTGTCCCGCAAAAATTTCCTGCCATATGGTATTATGGAATCTGATAAATCCCAATGACCTTTCAAATTCAAATGGCATTGATTAGGTATATAGACACTCTAAAGTTTACAGTGTCTATGGTCTATAGGTTTTGCTGTACACCAGACAATGTTGTAATTGTGTTAAACTCCAGCACTCACCACTAGGTCCAGGGATACTGTCATCATATTCTTGTTTCACAGTCGGTTTGATTGGAGGTTGTTGACAGCTGTAAACACAAATAAACATAGATAACAATATTAATTTTTTAATATCATAGCTGTTACTGTTTAACTATAACTTGGACAGGAGATATTAGTATTAACATTGCACGTAATGATTGACATAGTCAGAAATGAAAATTTCCAAAATGGAGAAATACATTCACCACCATGGTTAGCCAGGAACAGATATCCAATTAGACGGCACATGAAACTATGATAAAACCCTAAAAGTCTGGATTCCTCAAGTACACACACATCCACACTACTAAGAGGTGGACATACACAGCACTCACTCCTTCAAGTCTTCTCTGATTCTTTTGGCTATTTTAGATAGTAAAGGTCGGGCTGGCTGGGAATACTCCTCCAGAAAGACACAGAACTTTTCCAACGTCTCCTCATCGTAGAACGAGGACATGTAGTCAAGTAATCCGTCAACACCGGATTTACCTCCCTTCGCTTCAACAGCCGTGCGAAGTTTGTGAGCATTTTCCTCAGCAAGAAGGTGTTTATCTTGCAATCTCGACAAGAAGTCCACGTCCACAGGAAGACGGCCTCTTAGGTATCCGCGTAGATTACTTAATACCTCCTTCACAACATCTCTTTCTTCCATTACAAGGACATTATCTCCAGTGAACTGAGTAGCCAAGAGACTATGGAGGACTCGTTGACTTCTATTTCGATCATCAGAAGTGAGTTCCCGTCTGCAGCGAATAGTCATCAAAAGAATGGTTGTAAAATTATAAAACTTACTACTGGTGTCTACATACATTCACACACGTGTATTCAACCCACCAGGTAAATGAACATCACATAAATCTCGGGAAATGTTGGAGGAGGATTAGAGCAAGGATTGGAGCTATCGCGCTGGAAAATTGGGTGTGGCAGTGATGACGTCACGGTCGAGCTGCATCGATTATTATGCAATAACGTTCGGAAAGTAAAATGGCGTCCAAATCTGCTGTAAAGAAAGAAGATAGAAGCAATGATCCATCTAAGGATTCTAAAGATAAAGGTATAACTAACGCATTGAATTGTTCACATTTCAGATGTTTTGTATTATATTAATAACCTGATGTAATTCCTAATACTGAAGCTACTGTATTTTGTTCTTTTTAGCTTTTAGAAGACCGTTTTCATCCTCTCCCGTCACAAGGTATGTATGAATAGGTTTCAGCCGTGAATTTAAATCCTACCTCGTTATCTTAAACTGAAAAAGTGAATAGTTGCTATTGTACATTGATAAACTTCTCGTGTTATTCAATTCGCTTCTTATAATGTTGTAGTTCCGATCGGCTACCATCGATTAAGAAGAGGGACCTTACATTGTGCACCAGTAGTAAGGTGTGTGTGTGTGTGTGTGTGTGTGTGTGTGTGTGTGTGTGTGTGTGTGTGTGTGTGTGTGTGTGTGTGTACGTGTGTGTGTTGTGTGTGTACGTGTGTGTGTTGTGTGTGTGTGTGTGTGTGTGTGTGTGTGTGTGTGTGTGTGTGTGTGTGTGTGCATGCATGTGTGTGTGTTTGTGTGCATGCAGGAAAGGTTGCATGTGTTAGTATTGTATTAGTGTTGTATGTGTTTCTTCGCATGTGTTTTCATGTGTATGTGTGTGAGCATATTACGACATGTGTTGTAAGCACCTGTACCCGTGTGTCATTAACATGTGGTCCATGTACACTGATGAGACCCTCTTACTCCATGGGTTATTGCTGGTCTCACCATCGTATGTATGTGGTTCTTCTTTTTAACAGAAAACGTTCACTCCTACCATCCCCAACAGGAGAGTGAAGAAAGAGGCTGTGAGGTTGTTATGAGCTGTGGTGTGTGTTGGGGGTGGTGTGAGCTGTAGTGTGTGTTGGGGGTGGTGTGAGCTGTAGTGTGTGTTGGGGGTGGTATGAGCTGTGGTGTGTGTTGGGGGTGGTGTGAGCTGTAGTGTGTGTTGGGGGTGGTGTGAGCTGTGGTGTGTATTGGGGGTGGTGTGAGCTGTAGTGTGTGTTGGGGGTGGTGTGAGCTGTAGAGTGTGTTGGGGGTGGTGTGAGCTGTAGTGTGTGTTGGGGGTGGTATGAGCTGTAGTGTGTGTTGGGGGTGGTGTGAGCTGTAGTGTGTGTTGGGGGTGGTGTGAGCTGTGGTGTGTGTTGGGGATGGTGTGAGCTGTAGTGTGTGTTGGGGGTGGTGTGAGCTGTAGTGTGTGTTGGGGGTGGTGTGAACTGTGGAGTGTGTTGGGGGTGGTGTGAACTGTGGAGTGTGTTGGGGGTGGTGTGAACTGTGGAGTGTGTTGGGGGTGGTGTGAGCTGTAGTGTGTGTTGGGGGTGGTATGAGCTGTGGTGTGAGCTGTAGTGTGTATTGGGGGTGGTGTGAGCTGTATTGTGTGTTGGGGGTGGTATAAGCTGTATTGTGTGTTGGGTATGGTGTGAGCATGCGCATGTGTGTATGTGTGTGTCAAGAGTTCAAGGAGCTTTGCAGGAATTAGTCAAGATATACAATATTATAGACACAACCGTAACGTACATGTTTGGTAATCAAAGTTGATCCTCCTCCCATTTTGAGTATGCTGTCATGTTAAAAAATGGAGGGTTTTGGTTGACCATGGTATTGTAGTACAGGTAGCAGGGAACATGGTCTAGGTTAGTCAGACAGGGACATGGTCTAGCTTAGTCAGACAGGGACATGGTCTAGTTTAGTCAGACAGGAACATGGTCTAACTAGTCAGACATAGATACTGTGTATTTATTATTGATAAACTACCGTATGCGTACAAATTTTCGTGGGACTTTATTTTTATGAATTTTGCGAATCAATGGGTGTTCGCGAAAATGAAAACACAAAAATTGTTTGCGTAACGTGTCCCACAATCAAGCCATCTTTCTGGACTGCCACTGCGTAAAGATCTTGACTGTTTCCGGCTTCGCGTTTGCACTGAAGAACTGCTCTATCGATGCAGTCCAGACACCTTTATAGACGTAATACCCGCGAACGCAACTGCTAAATCGGAATGAAGACATCGATCTGTAAAGGTAACTGATCAGCAACGATCCTCACAAATCCAGTATAGCATACTAAATGATCACTGAGCCACTCTAGGTGTTGATTTCTTTTGCAAAAGTTCCAGCTGCAGGCCGCCTTTCGCGAAATTAAAATTTGTTAGGTGCAGGGAGTTCGCCAAACATACGTCCCACGATAATTTATAGGCATACGGTATTCCATGTATTATGTGTGTACATTTGTGGTCTGTAGCACTGATAACCTATTCCATATATTATATGTGTACACTTGTGGTCTGTAGCACTGATAACCTATTCCATCTATTATGTGTGTACACTTGTGGTCTGTAGCACTGATGATGTGAAAGTCACCAAACAAACAAAGGAGGTCAAGGATACTAGTAAACAAGGAAGGGGGCGTGGTCAAAGGGGGAGGGGCAGAGGCCGTGAAGTCATAACCTCATCTTCAATCTTCTCAATGGGTCCAGCAGGAATGAGGAAGAGTGTTGGAGGTGTGTGTGTGTGTGTGTGTGTGTGTGTGTGTGTGTGTGTGTGTGTGTGTGTGTGCATGTGTGTGTGCGTGCATGTGTGTACGTGTGTGTGTGTGTGTGTGTGCGTGTACATGTGTGTGTGTGTTTGTGTGTGTGTGTGTGTGTGTGTGTGTGTGTGTGTGTGTGTGTGTGTGTGTGTGTGTGTGTGCATGTTTGCATGTTCCAACAACTTTAAAATATTTCCATAACTTCACACTGCGATGCCCGCCCTATTGGTGGGGAATTCAACTAATCATCTCCATTTATCTCAGGATTACATGGAAATATGTGTATCAATTATAATTGACACGAAGCAGCTTTGTGCATAGCTCATGGGAGAGGGGGCGTGTCAACATGATATTTTATGGAGACCTAGCTGTGGACCTATACTACCTTATGAAACAATTTTCGTCTCCAAAGGTGGTCCCTAGCCATAACTAAATGTTGAGGTGCCTAATCATCTCCATTTATCTCAGTATTACATGGAAATATGTGTATCAATTATCTTCTTCAGGTGCAGTCACATCACATCCAGCGTCTGCCGGTGGTCTTCGTCAGTCCAGGACCACCACGACTACCAGACCATCCCCAGGGGGGAGGGGTGGGGTTAAAGATGGATCTACCACTTTAATACATGATGACGATGAGGTAACCATAGCAACCATGGTGATATTGTGATGATTATGATATTTACACGTGGTTTGTTCCAGCCAATGGATTTCTCAGAAAGTGGGGACCACATGGACCCCTTTGAGGATTCCTCGAATCCCCCTATTCTACTACCACTGGACTACAGTCTCCATGGTATCAAGGAGAAAATGGCTGCCCTCAACATGAAGCAGAAAAGTAAACTGATCCCTGCCAAGTTGGTGTCTGACACATCGTTAGCTGTGGATGAGTCCAAACCACCAGTGGATGATCTGAAGGCCAATGTGTCTGGTGTGCAAGTGGGTGTGTCTGATGTGCAAGGGGGCGTGTCTGATGCACCAGTGGGTGTGTCCATTAGTGAACTGTTTTCCAGACCTGATGATCCCAAAGCAAAACTATTACTACTGCAACTACCGGATGTCCTGGTTACTGGGGAGGTGTGTGTGTGTGTGTGTGTGTGTGTGTGTGTGTGTGTGTGTGTGTGTGTGTGTGTGTGTGTGCATGTGTGTGTATGTGCGTGCGTGTGTGCGTGCATGCGTGTGTGCATGCGTGCCCGTGTGTGAGTGAGTGAGTGAGTATGTATGTGTGTCTCTCTCTCTGTGTGCCTGCGTGTGTGGGCCTGTGTGTGCATATTTCACTGGTTGTTAACAGTCACATCATTGAAGGCGGCATTTCCTCACATCATCTAAGGTGACATGTCCAGTTTAAGTGGTTGGATGTGATCATTTGTAACATGCCTTCCTCTTCAAGGTGTCAACTGTTACCATGGTGATGTAATAAAGGATTGCTATTGTTGTTTGTGTTTGATGGAGGATTTTGTTGATTGTTATTATGCCTGCAGACTTGTTGCTATGGCAATGTTTTAATTAGCTTCCTTATAGAGTCATGTTTTCACATAAATTTGGGTTTTCTAGAGGAAAAGAGTTGATGTTAATCAGGTTCATTCACTTTCAATTTCACATTAAACCCTTAATGTTCTGATATTCAATTGACCCTTAGAAATGTGTTCCTCTCTCTGAGATCAAAGAATCAGGATTTGTTGGTAAACTGAAGGTGCACAAGTCTGGCAGAGTGAGGTGAGTGGGTTTGGGAGTGGGAATGTGGAGGTGAGTGGGTTTGGGAGTGGGAATGTGTAAGTGAGTGAGTTTGGGAGTGGAATGTGGAGGTGAGTGGGTTTGGGAGTGGGAATGTGAAGGTGAGTGGGTTTGGGAGTGGGAATGTGGAGGTGAGTGGGTTTGGGAGTGGAAATGTGAAGGTGAGTGGATTTGGGAATGGAAATAGTGAGGTGAGTGGGTTTGGGAGTGGAATTATCAGGTGAGTGGGTTTGGGAGTGGGAATTATCAGGTGAGTGGGTTTGGGAGTGGGAGTTATCAGGTGAGTGGGTTTGGGAGTGGAAATATTAGGTGAGTGGGCTTTCGAAGTAGGGATAGTGAGGCGAGTCGGTTTGAACATTGGAATATTGGGGGAGTGGGTTTTGGAACGGAAATAGTAAAGTAAGTGGGTTTGGAAATGAGAACAGTCAGGCAATTGGGTTTGGGGATGGAGAAGTGAGTGAGTATGGGAATGGGAATTGTGAATTGAGTGGATATGAGAATAGGTATAATGAGGTGAGTGTGCTTTGGGAATAAAAATGATGAGGTGAGTTGTTCTCAGGAATGGAAATAGTGAGCTCATAGTTTGGGTAGTGAATAGTTGAATGAAATTATGATTTTTTGAAGTGACTTTCAACTTTATTGTTACTGCAGACTACACCTTGGTGGTACTGTACTTGATGTTACCATGGGAACACCATGCTCCTTTAGACAAGTATGTACCAATATGTGTACTTTGTGTGTGTGTGTGCGCGCGCGTGTGTGTGTGTGTGCTTGTGTGTGTGTGTGTGTGTGTGTGACATAGCAAGCGATCAGAATGCCGATCATTGCCCCATACACAACCTAATTTATCAATATTGTCTACCAACACAGACACAGATCCATACATGGACCTTGATGTTATTTTTATAATTTCTTGATTCAATTGTGCATTGCAATTAGACGACATCACCCCTAATAACCTGCTTCACCATTGAACACCTGTACAGTATCAAGTAATGTTTGTTGTGTACAATGTCGGGTGGTCAGTTGGATTGCAGGTCGGGATTAGCTGGATCGTCTGGTGTTTCAGACAATTAACTGGGAAGCCAGATGTCACATGTCTGCCCTATAACATTGCCATGACAACCATCTCAAATTAAATGTGCATTACTGTTTACATTCCAATTTGTTGTTATGGTGACCGAAATATTCATGAATGAATCATTAATCATCATTGGTTGCCGTGGCAACAGCTGGACACAGTATCCTTTATTAGCATCTGTCATCCTTTTTATTCCAGGATGTGGTCACCATGGATACAGACAAGAAGGAACTGATTCACTTAGGTGTTTTATCGCACAAGGTCATCTGCACTCCAAATTTTGATCATCTCTTACAGGAGGCCTAGCCATTCTCCTTACAACTGAATGAATTCACCTCACACATATGATGTATGTATGTATGTATGTATCATAGGTGTATGTGTATGTATCATAGGTGTATGTGTGTGTATCATAGGTGTATATGTATGTATCATAGGTGTGTGTATGTGTATGTATCATAGGTGTATGTGTGTGTATTGTGTTTTGTGTTTGACATATGTACTGTGTGTACGTGTATAAATCGCAAATGATCCATGATAACTGGTGTAAGATAAGAACATCACCGAGTGTTACGCCAACCTTAACTTCTTACCTCATACTAGCCTTACACAGGCCATGTGCAATTAACCTCTCCATCATAACAGGTGTAAGATATGTTATTGGGAGTTGTCTGACATAATAGCTGGCTCACACAGGTACACGCCACCTATAGCCGATAGACCCTATGCAGCTATTCGTGTATTGTGTAATTAGAAGCCACTGCCCACACACACCCCGTACAGATGTGACACATACTTAGCACCATGTTTTTGATGTTTTACAAGATGTTTGACATTTGATGGTTCTCATCTGCCGTATGCGGATATATACGTATATATACAATATAGTGTGTGTGTGTGTGTGTGTGTGTGTGTGTGTGTGTGTGTGTGTGTGTCAGCTGCACAATGGAGGTGTGTATATGATCATGAGGTCATGTTCACCTCAGTCTTGTTCCCAGACACACCCTCAACACTGTCTCCATGGGAACGACTATAGTTCCTCCTCCGGTACCAGTTCGAATTCATGACCACTCAGTAGCAAACCCGTACCACCCACCCACCCTACATATGCATTGTTGGCATGCAAGCCAGCTGTATCTTACCGCCATTATAGTATAGAATGTCAAAGATTGCGAAGAACGCGATGTTGGCACGCAGTTGCGTGGGCGGTACAGCTCCTGCATTGAACTGGCTTCATAGCTGCAGATGTTTAAGGAAATCGCTAATTATTATTGTCTAGCTGCGCTGCTAGCAGGCTATAAAAGACGGGCTGTAGGGGTTCGAACCAACCAGAAGCTAGCAAGCAGCTGAAAGAGCTAGAACATCCAAATCGCTATCGCAGAGAGAATAAATCGAAGGACTCAACTGTCACGTTTCGCCTACACCACACAGCGAGGAGAGGAAATGAACCCGAAGAACACTGCTGTTCTGTATCTGTCTGTAGTGGCAGCTGCTTTCATCGTCTCCACGAGCGCTTTACCGAACCACAGACGACAGAGGAGCGGAGAAGGTACGTCCTGCTAGCTATCACTTGGCCGGTACCTGTCCCTGGCTATAGTGTGCGGCCCTTGCACGTGCCGTACGTAGCACTAGACTGTACATTCTGTACGTGGCTATATAGATGTGCGTGAGGCTATACGTCCCCTGATAAAAATTATGATAGGTAGTAATAATAATGATAATACTAAACGTCATTAATTAATACCATTTCATCTACAGCGCTTATATGAATTATAACCGCGCAAAGTGCGATAGAGATGGCGACCGTATACCTACCATACATACATTATACGGTTTCGCTAAATGTCGCCAATGAACGATTATTATGAGATTAGTCTGTCAGTTACGATAATATGACAGCAGTGTGTGTAGCATACATGCACGATATGTGTCTACCTAGCGTGAGCTGCATGGCACAGTTCATTTGCATAGTAATGTCAGGAATTTTGTAATGCAATCTATAACACCTAGCTCTCTCTCTCATCTCCAGTATCATGTCTGATCTCTGGCCAGGTATACTACAGCGGTTCTCCTGACCAGTGTGTCCCATGCAACTCCACCTGTACCAACGCCTTTCCTCTGTGCTCTGATGAGTGTAAGAGTGGCTGTGCTTGTCCAAGTGGTCAAGTCATCAACGAGAAGAACAATTCCTGTGTTGATATCGACAAGTGTCCTGATGGTCAGTGTGTGTGTGTGTGTGTGTGTGTGTGTGTGTGTGTGTGTGTGTGTGTGTAGTAGCTGAATATACGTGTATGTCCACATTTTTGATAATTGATGTATGGTGTGTCAGGAGCTTCTCCACATGCATATAAGTACATGCATGTACAATAACTAGTAGTGATGTAGACTGTCTTCTTTCAATAGATGAAGAGTGTAAGCTTGATAATGGAGAAGTCCTTAAGGACAGTGAGATGAAAACATATGATTGCAAGACTTGGTGAGTGAGTGAGAGTGTGTGTGTGTGTGTGTGTGTGTGTGTGTGTGTGTGTGTGTGTGTGTGTGTGTGTGTGTATGAGTGTGTGTGTGTGTGTGTGTGTGTGTGTGTGTGTGTGTGTGTGTTGTGTTCGTCAGTGTACTGTATGTAAACATATCATGAAGTGTACTCTGTGGCACACACATTCCTGTACCAGGCGTCCCTCTCTGTTGTGGTCGTATTATTCCAAGTATGCTACTTATTCTATATACAGCACTGTGTGTATATCCACCCTATGCCACATATACAGCCAAAGACATGATCTCATGATATTATTATCTCTTCCTGCAGTATATGTCTGAAAGGTTTACACTTCTGCTCTGATCCTGTGTGTCCGGAATGCAAGCAGTGGGAGATCAGGAGACTGGTACCCGGGAAGTGCTGCCCAGTCTGCGAGAAGGCCACTATCACTCCCTCTGCAGTCTGTGCGCTACAAACTGACAATGGAAATTATTTATTACAAGAAGGACAATCCATGTCTAAAGACTCCTCAGGATGTACCAACTGGTGTGTGTGTGTGTGTGTGTGTGTGTGTGTGTGTGTGTGTGTGTGTGTGTGTGTGTGTGTGTGTGTGTGTGTGTGTGTGTGTGTGTGTGTGTGTGTGTGTGTGTGTGTGTGTGTGTGTGTGTGTGTGTGTGTGTGTGTGTGTGTGTGTGTGTGTGTGTGTGTGTGTGTGTGTGTGTGTGTGTGTGTGTGTGTGTGCGAGTGTGTGTGTGTGTGTGTGCGTGTGGTGTGTGTGTGTGTGTGTACACGCGCACATACATGCATACATGTGTCTTCATCCACAAACCAACTCTCCTCTAACACCTGTCCTCTCTCTCTCCTCTCCTTCCACAGTACTTGTAGAGGTGGCAGTCTGGAGTGTTACTCCCAGCAATGTCAGGTCCAGTGTTCGGAGGACGAGGAGCTACAGATTATCCCCTACCAGTGTTGCCCCAACTGTGTCCCCAGAGGCCATGTCATACCCGTTATCGGGAAGTAATTTAATCAACATCAAATTAATTCCAATCACATGACTCTCAATGCCTATTTCATTCCCAGATGTAGTTCACAACATCAAACATGTTTTTCGTAATTAAACATAATTAATCTTTATAATTAAGCACC
>OZ026565.1:4478552-4516052 GCA_964020155.1 Chondrilla cf. caribensis | reverse complement strand
GAGCACGTGCTAACCAGGAGTGTGTACTAACCAGGAGTGTGTACCAACCAGGAGTGTGTACCAACCAGGAGTGTGTACTAACCAGGAGTGTGTGCCTAACTAGGAGTGTGTACTAACCAGGAGTGTGTGCTAACCAGGAGTGTGTGCTAACCAGGAGTGTGTACCAACCAGGAGTGTGTACTAACCAGGAGTGTGTACTAACCAGGAGTGTGTACTAACCAGAAGTGCGTGCTAACCAGGAGTGTGTACTAACCAGGAGCGTGTACCGAACGGGAATGTATGCTTGTTTTTCCACCTAACGTTGTATCACAAATTGCTCTCTTCCCACACATCCGTATACTTGCTACCTGAATTAATGCATTTAATAGTGATTAATTTGCGTTATCGCAGCTTATCACTGGAATGTTAACAAGTATGATTTGACTCACATGGGAAAATATTCACCTCAATGCCATTTACAAGGATCCAGTCCCGTAGGAGTATGGGTCTCGAGCCTCTAACGTGAGATGTGTGAATTGTTCGAATGTTATAGTTCATTATTGAATTACTTGATATGCTTGAGTTGGATCAGTTCGGCATGTGAAACCGAACATATGACACTGAGTGCACAACATGTGTCACTGAGCGCCCGGCATGTGACCCCGAGCATATTGGTTGCATGTGGCTCTGAGCACAAAGCATGTGTCAGTGAGCTCACAGCATGACATACTGAGCACCCAGCACATGACACTGAGCACCCAGCACATGACACTGAGCACCCAGCACATGACACTGAGCACCCAACACATGGCACTGAGGGCACTATATACAAAACTGAGCTCATAATATTTGCAACTACACGAGGCTTGGGGTGTATATTTGGTAACTCTGACTATCAAACGTGTGGTAATGAGCATTCAAATGTGAACATTAATGTGTGTGTAGCATGTGGTATTGAGCATGTGGTATGGAGCATGTGGTATTGAGCATGTGGTATGGAGCATGTGGTATTGAGCATGTGGTATGGAGCATGTGGTATTGAGCATGTGGTATGGAGCATGTGGTATTGAGCATGTGGTATGGAGCATGTGGTATTGAGCATGTGGTATGGAGCATGTGGTATTGAGCATGTGGTATGGAGCATGTGGTATTGAGCATGTGGTATGGAGCATGTGGTATGGAGCATGTAGCATTGAGCATGTGGTATGGAGCAAGTGTTATAATTGAGCATGTGGTATGGAGCATGTGGTATGGAGCATGTGGTATGGAGCAAGTGTTATAATTGAGCATGTGATATGGAGCATGTGATATGGAGCATGTGGTAGATAGTTCTAAGTGCTGCCTCCAGCTGGTGCACCGGGAACATATGGCAGGTACATTCCTGCCATTCCCCGCTCAATTGGTGAACCGTTTGAGGAGAATTCCTGTTGTCATTAACCCCTGGGTACCGCTACTTATGTTACCTGTGGTGATTGTTGGGGTAAAACGGGAGTGTATGAATGCTTGTTTTCATCTGTTTGGTGTTATTGGGTTCGTGTCATGTGTTATAATAGACGGTTCGCATTCTTTACCATATTTGGAGATGTTGTGATGGTGAGACATTTACAGAGTATGTTGGATGCTATATGTCACATGTTTGTCACATGATCAGTTAATTGCCTTTTATGGTCATTGGTCCGTACAGGGTCCATCTGAATATATGACACTAACACACACACACACACACACACACACACACACACACACACACACACACACACACACACACACACACACACACACACACACACACACACACACACACACATGTACACACACACACACACACACACACACACACACACACGCATGCACGCACGCACGCACACACACACACACACACACACACACACACACACACACACACCTGCACATGCACACAGGTGCATCTTCATTTACCTTCCTTTTAGTGGTCAATTAATTAATTAATTCTGTATTAATACAATTTGGGTATCCAAGAAACCACCTCTCACTTCTGTCCTTTGCTAGGGGAGAGGGATGTGGTTAAAATGAATATTTTGTGTGTTGAAATGAATATTGTTTTAATCATTCATCTTTCATTAAGTCATTGGTCACCTTGGGCTTCTGTGTTTCCGCTCTCCAGTGGACAAGCCGCTTTGTGTAAAGATTGAAAGTAAACAAGTTGTGGAGATTCATCCTGAGGTGAAAGGTGGACAGGAAGTGAGTGTCAGTGGACAGGAAGTCAGTGTGGGTTGGACGGGGAATTAAGAGAGAGTGGACAGGAAGTGAATGTGGTACTACTAGGTATGTAGTGAGTATTGGAGAGGACAAGAAGTGTGCTAGAGCGAACAGGAAGTGAGTGTGAGAGTTGAAAGGAAGTGAGTGTGAGAGTTGAAAGGAAGTGAGTGTGAGAGTTGAAAGGAAGTGAGTGTGAGAGTGGAAAAGAAGTGAGTGTGAGAGTGGAAACAAGTGAGTGTGATAGTGGACAGGAAGTGAGTGTGAGAGTGGAAACAAGTGAGTGTGATAGTGGACAGGAAGTAAATGTGAAAGTGGACAGGAAGGGAGTGTCTTTGGAAGGAAATGAACTGCAAACAGTGAAAGTTTCTGTACCCTTCCTTCCTTTTGAGTGAACATGATTGGTTGACTTCAGTAGAGCTTCTATTAATAGAACACAGTGATTACATCACAAATACTGTTATACTCTCTTGTTGTCATAGCAACATCATGGAGCTGCCAATGTTCACTCATTTGTGTTTGACAGAGTTTATGATCAAATGTCATCACAACAGTCTGTTTATGAGTCAGCAGTGAGGGTGAGTGTGTGTGTGTGTGTGTGTGTGTGTGTGTGTGTGTGTGTGTGTGTGTATGTGTGTGTGTGTGAGTGTGTGTGTGTGTGTGTGTGTGTGTGTGTGTGCGTGTGTGTGTTTGTGTGTGTGTGTGTGTGTGTGTGTGTGTGTGTGTGTGTGTGCGCGCGTGTGTGTGTGTGTGTGTGCATACGCGCGTGCATGGTGTGTGTGTGTGTCTGGTTAGCACACACTCCTGGTTAGTACACACTCCTGGTTAGCACACACTCCTGGTTAGCACACACTCCTGGTTAGTACACACTCCTGGTTAGTACACACTCCTGGTTAGTACACATTCCTGGTTAGTACACACTCCTGGTCAGTACACACTCTCGGTTAGTACACACTCTCGGTTAGTACATACTCCTGGTTAGTACACACTCCTGGTCAGTACACACTCCTGGTTAGTACACACTCGCGGTTAGTACACACTCCTGGTTAGTACACACTCCTGGTTGATTCATATACATCACTAAATCCAATTAATGATGTGGTGAGTCCAGCTTGTACACTATGCAAATACATATGTAGTGACATTCTACACATTAGCAACATCAAATATTGTGACTACACAATGCATGCCTCAGTGAAAGCTCAGCTGGTTTAGATTGATTAGTTAAGTGATAAACACATCATGTAATAATATAGTCAAAACTTATAAGTGAGAAGCTACACATAGTATATTATACAACTAGCCACTGTGGTTGTAAACAGCATACCAGAGAGTGTTGTTAGTGGACAGTGTACCAGTGAGTGTTGGTAGTGAACAGGATGGCAGTAAAGATTGTTTCACTTGTTCTACTGGTGGTCCTCATACCACCAGGACTGGCTCAATCTTGTATCAATGAAACGGAAGACACACACAAATTGTGTGGAACTGGGAAAATTCAGCTTGATGTGTTTGGTCAACAAGGTCCCCAGGGACCTCCCGGACCGATCGGTCCTCGAGGACATCGTGGAGATACTGGACCACAGGGATTGAGAGGACCCCAGGGAGTAAAAGGAAACCAGGGACAGAAGGGTTCTGATGGAGACACAGTACTCACTGAAGAAGAACGTCTCAAACTGAAGGAGGCCATCAAACAAGAAGTCAGACGAGAACTGGTTGAAGAGATGAAACAAATTGAGAACTCCATTACAGCCCTCAACTCCCAGCTCTATCTCAGAGAAGATGTCCATCGTCAATTGATCAAGAACAACTACAGAAAGTGCCAGCGTACCACACTCGGTATTCTACACCCGGCCAGGTCCTGTCAGGACATCTTCCAAACAGACCACACTTGCATTTCTGGATACTACCTCATCACCCAGGGCCAGTACCCCACTCTTACCTATTGTGAAGCCCCTCGACACCTCTGTGGACTGAGGGGGAACTGGAGACTAGTGGCATACATCAACATGGATGAACAGGGAGCTATGTGCCCTCCAGAGCTACAGGAGGTCAGGAACTCCACTACTAACAAGAGAGCTTGTGGGAGGAAGGTTGACAGTCAGTGCTCCTCCATAGTGTACAACACTGGGACTAAGAACTATACCGATGTTTGTGGGATTGTCAAGGGGTACCAATTTGGAACAATGAATGCTTTTGGTCCAGAGTATCACGTTAAATATGGCATTGATGGTCCCTATGTAGATGGTATCTCCATAACCAGTGGATCACCACGTCAACACCTGTGGTCTTATGCTGTCAGGATAGATGAAAATCATGGAGAATTCTGTCCGTGTGCGAACATACCAGGACTTAGAGTAACCATCCCTTCCTTTGTGGAGAACTACTACTACTGTGAGACTGGATTTGTGAACAGAACCCCAGGTAAAACAGCCTGGGAGGATCCCCTGTGGGATGGGGAGGGCTGCACTATTGCAGAGAACCAGTGTTGTGACAGATACGGCTGGTTCCACAGGGACGTGCCTCCCACTACAGACAACATTGAGGTCAGATGGTGCAGCAATGGATTTCGCACTGTAGAAGACGTCTACACAGATCTGGTGGAGATATGGGTGCTATGAACCCACAACATACACATAACGTATGAGGAGTTGAAGTGGAGATAATTGTGCTAAATTTAGTGAATGCTGGCTAAAAGGTACAAATAGTGTGTTCAAACAATACATGCAAAAGACATAGTGATACATACATACCTACATACAATTGATACTCCTTGTGATTCATGATGTGAATTGAAGTACGTTCATATCTAACATTCTGTACAACATAACCACAACTGACCCCAGTATCCAGCCTGAACCCACAGGAGCAGAATATGACGCGATGGCTCTTGTGTAGTATATTCCTACATTGATGTAATATATGTATATCGGGTGTCATTTCAGAAAAGAGACAGGAAGTGGTGTAGAGTATGAATAAATGTGAAGACACACACACACACACAGCACACATATGAACATGCACACACACACATACACACACCCACACACACACACACACACACACACACACACACGTATGCACGCACACACAACACACACACACATACGTATATACATACACACATGCTTTTTACAAATAGGACCGATAACATCATCTGTTGTTAGTGTATCAATAGTAGCACAAAGTGCTTCCTCCGAAAATAAAACATCCTTTTCATATTGTCGCAGTATTTCTTCTTCTACAGTTAACAACATAGTGGACACAAAATTTCATGCTTGTCTCTCTCTCTCTGTGTGTGTCTATGTGTGTGTGTGTGTGTGTGTGTGTGTGTGTGTGTGTGTGTGTGTGTGTGTGTGTGTGTGTGTGTATGTATGTGTGTGTACCAACAGTGGCACAAATACACAATCCAACCGCACTACACTAGATAGTAGCCACCTGACATTGTTCTTCATCTCCCTCCATTCCTTCTGCAGCCCATTGTCCACTCTATCCTGAAGGTACAGTACACATGTCACATACATCATGTTCTGGTGTGCTGTTACTGTATATTGACAACCTCCCCCACCCCCCACCCCTAGGGATACAATGGTAGCATCATTGCATATGGTCAGACAGGAACTGGGAAAACCTACACAATAGAAGGCGGGGCTGCGGAGACGAGGGGCGTGATACCTCGGGTGTCAGAGGAGATCTTTAACTGTATCCACCACTTGTTAATATACTGCTCTATGCTAGTGTACAGTATTGTAGGTCACATGTCAATCACATGACATTCTTAGCTCTTTGTAAGATATTGAAAAGTCGACGGATGCTAAATCCAAGTTCCTAGTCAGAGCATCCTTCCTTCAAATCTACAATGAAAAGATAATGGACCTGATAGTAAGTTGGTGTGTGTGTGTGTGTGTGTGTGTGTGCGTGTTCATGCATGTGTGTGTGTGTGTGTGCATGTGTATGTCCACATGTATTATGTTTTTGATGTATTAAGTTTGGTGACATTTTGGTAACTTTATGTGAGTGACTACTACCCTACTTATGAAGTTGTTGTTCCTGTTGCTTAGCAACCTAACTTTAAGCGAGAGTTTCCTGGTGACAAAGTTGAGTACTTGAGAATTCGAGAGTCTGTCTCCAGCGGTGTCTACGTGGTGAGTGTGTGCATACATGTGTGTGTACTGTATGTACTGTGTATACTGTATGTACTGTGTGTACTGTATGTACTGTGTGTACTGTATGTACTGTGTGTACTGTGTGTACTGTGTGTACTGTGTGTACTGTGTGTATTGTGTGTACTGTGTGTACTGTGTACTGTGTGTACTGTATGTACTGTGTGTATTGTGTGTACTGTGTGTACTGTTTGTACTGTGTGTACTGTATGTACTGTATGTACTGTGTGTGCTGTATGTACTGTATGTACTGTGTGTACTGTGTGTGCTGTATGTACTGTGTGTGCTGTATGCATTGTATCTACTCTCCCTCAGGATAGCTTGTCGGAGCACATTGTCCGTTCTCCTACTGAGGTGTTCAGTCTCCTCCAGAGAGGAGGGCAGCACAGGACAACAGCTGACACTAAAATGAACCACGAGAGCTCGCGATCACATGCAGTCTTCACCATCATACTGGAGCATTCCCAGATCAATTTTGCTAGTAAGTGGGAGTTGGAATACCCCAACTATCGTGGGATGAATACGAAGTGTTGTGGTTGTCTGACAACCTTCTCCTGAACAGTATCTTTATACCTCTCTTATACTACCGCCCATATAATATGTGTGCATTATTTGGTCTGAAACTCCACACACACACACACACACACACACACACACACACACACACACACACTCACACACGCACGCACGTATGCACGCACACACACACACACACACACACACACACACACACACACACACACACACACACACACACACACACACACACACACACACACACACACACACACACACACACACACACACACACACACACACACACACACACACACACACACATGAACACGCACATGCACACACACACAAACTCACACACTCTCTCACACACTCACACACAACGAACACACACACACACACACGCACACAAACACACACACACATAACAAACACACACACGTGTCACCTCTCTCACTCTCTCACTTTCCCGCACAAACAGCACAACAGAAGCAAATGACCATTGGTAAACTAAACCTAGTTGATTTGGCAGGATCTGAGAGGGTGAGTGTACTGATTATAGCACATGATATTATGTATGCTATTATATGTTGTTAGTGTCAGCCATGGCCTGTGGCAACCTCTATACTATTATTTCCCTGTCTATACTTGTGTATGTAAATGTAGACTCTCGATATTATATATATATAATATATATATTATATATATAGATATAATATGCATTCGTGCGCGTAACCACTAGAGTGAATTTATATTATAATTTATACAGTACGAAACAAGATGGCCAATTTCAAAATGCCGAGAATTACCAATTCGGCTAGAATTCGAGCACATGCAACGGCTTCGCCAAACGTTATATTTTCAGCAAAGGTTCTTCCAAACCTAAAGGAGACGTCCAAGCAGTTAGAGGGCAAGGAGCGGCTTTTCTGACTGCACTTTCAGCATTATTTTTCCAAATTGTACACTGAGGGGAACTATAAATAGTGCACTTAATAATAATAATAATATTATAGTAACATCAGATAGGTCACGGTAGCCGGTTGGTAAGGTGACACGATTCTAGGCTCCAGGTCGCGGGTTCGAATCCTCTAAAGGACATTTTTTTTCCGTGAGAAAAAGAGCTCACTTCCTGGTGGTCAGTCGCAATACTCTCTACAAAGAACCGTAGGGGGGAGCTTTGGGACTCTCAACTGACCTCCCAGCTAGAATAGTGTCTTCTGCATTCACGTAATGACCAAGTACACAGTCTCTGTGGAAAGTCCCTGTATAGTAGCTGCCTATAGTGGGTTCAACCTCTTTTTTTTTCGGCTAGAATTCGATCACAACAGCTTTGATGAGTGTAATATCTTTAGCGAAGGTTTTTCTAAGCCTCAAAGAGATACCAAGTAATTTGAGTACAGGAGTGGCACTAGTTATTTTAACTCGAATTACTTGTATGTTGTTGTCAGTTACTCTTCTCGTTGTTGATCATGTTGGTTAGCTGTATTGCTGTTGTTGTGCAGCTGAAGCTGACAGGAGCCGTTGGTGTGCGATTGGAAGAAGCAAAGAATATCAACACCTCACTAGCAGCCTTTGGCAAAGGTGTGTGCATGTATATGCTTGTGTGTTTACATGCGTGTGTGTGTACATGCTTGTGTATGTATATGCGTGTGTACATGCATGTGTGTGTTTGCATGTTTGTGTGTATACATGATCGTATATGTACATTCTTGGTTGTGTACATGCTTTTGTGCATACATGCATGTGTGTGTGTGTGTGTGTGTGTGTGTGTGTGTGTGTGTGTGTGTGTGTGTGTGTGTGTGTGTGTGTGTGTGTATGTACATACTCATGTATGTACATGTGTGTATACTGTACATCCAAATTCATTGGTATACATGTCCTCCTCAATCCTCCCTTCCAGTAATCCTGGCCCTGACCACACCAGGTAGCAGCTACACTCCTTACAGAGACTCAACTCTGACAAGACTACTGCAAGACAGGTGAATGTGGACATAGTGTGCCCACCAGCAATCATTCTCTCTCACATACATATGTGCATGTGCACTCACACGCACATACACATATATGTAGAGCAGAGAGAGACTCACTGACACATACGTACACTAGCACACACACACATAAATTAACACACACACACACACACACACACACACACACACACACACACACACACACACACACACACACACACACACTCACACACTGGCAAACATCTCCTATCATCCTTCAGTCTTGGAGGCAACTGTAAGACTGTACTGATCACGACCATCACGGCTTCCAGTAGCTCTCATCAAGAATCTCTCTCCAGCCTGAAGTTTGCCAACAAGTGAGAGTGTGGTGTTGCAGTAAATACATGTCTGTCACATGCTGATCATGTGATCCACAGGGCAAAGAGTGTGAAGAACCATGCCGTAGTCAATGAAGATGTCGGGGACAAAGGAATGTTGTCCACGTATGAGAAGGAGATAAGAAGATTGAGAAGGTGAGGAAGAGTGTCCAGTTTATTGTGATGTGGGGAGAACCTTAAAGTCATTTCACTGGGATTTTATGTGTGATTGCTACAATGTGGTGGTGTGAGAGTTGCATGGGAGCTATGTGTCTGTGTGTGTGTGTGTTGTGTGTGTGTGTGTGTGTGTGTGTGTGTGTGTGTGTGTGTGTGTGCGTGTGTGTGTGTGTGTGGTGTGTCTGTGTGTCCATGTATGCATGTGTGTTGGTGTGTGTGTGTCCGTATATCCATGCATGCACAATATGTGTATTGTTAATGTTGGGTAAGAAGAGGGACTTTTGAAGCCACCAACATGCGTCCAATGTTGACAAAAATGTGGCAAATTAGGAGACTGATGTGAACCTCTCTGTAGCACAATGCATGTGGGAATCTTGTATGAACTTTGTGGCATGATTTTCTGTCACAAAGGATGGAGTTGTTTAAAAGCTGCTATACATGTACTTACTCCACATTCGTACATACAGTGGTTTGAGTGGTGGTGGTTTGGGTAACTCTCTCACTCCCTCTTCATAGGATGCTGGAAGATCAGCAGTCAAGACCTCTCAGTAGTGTGGAGCTGAAAGGGATGGAGAGTCAGCTCAAAGAGGCTCACAGAGAAAAGGTGTGTCCGTGTGTGTCTGTGTGTGTTTGTGTGTGTCTGTGTATGTCTGTGTGTGTCTGTATGTGTTTGTGTGTGTTTGTGTGTGTGTGTGTGTGTCTGTGTGTGTTTGTGTGTGTCTGTGTGTGTTTGTGTGTGTCTATGTGTGTCTGTGTATGTCTGTGTGTGTCTGTATGTGTTTGTGTGTGTTTGTGTGTGTGTGTCTGTGTGTGTTTGTGTGTGTCTGTGTGTGTCTGTGTGTGTTCGTGTGTGTTTGTGTGTGTTTATGTGTGTTTGTGTGTGTTTATGTGTGTCAGTATGTGTTTGTACATGTAGTAACAAGTAATTTGAGTTAAAAAATCATGGGCTCCCACCCCCACACTCAAATTACTTGGGCATCTTTTTAAGATTAGAAGAACCTTTATTATATTGCTATATCTATTGCTCTCCTTATGGCTAATCCTGTGTGTTTGTCAGTGTATTCATGAGTGTTGAGATGTGTGCTACTTATCATGTGACCCTCACAAGCCATGTTGTCATGTCAACAGGCTGCTGTCATGAATGAACTAGAGAAGACCTCAGCAGAAGTCACGAGAGCACAGGCAGAGAAAGAACAGCTGTTTTCCAAGATAAAAGAAATGGAAGAACAGCTGGTTAGTTGTAGGGATTTTTAGCAGTAGCGATTGTAATGATATTCATAGATTCAACTATTGTGATCTTACAGTTGACTGGTGGAACCAAGGCGGAGGACACAGAAGAGTTCAAAGAAGCAGTTCGATTGGCTCACCAGGAGCTTCAGAATGAGTATGACGCCAAGTACGTGTGTTCACCAAAACTAGCTGGAATTTTTCACCCCAGTGTAGGATTTTTTCCACCGGAGTAGGGTTTGTTTTACCAGGGGAAATTTGTTTCACCTGGGTACAATTTGTTCCACCAGGGTAGGATTTGTTCCACTGGGGTAAGATTTGTTCCACCGGGGTAGGATTGTTCCACCAGAGTAGGATTTGTTCCACCAGGGTAGGATTTGTTCCACTGGGGTAAGATTTGTTCCACTGGGGTATAGGATTTGTTCCACTGGAGTAATATTTTTTCCACCGGGGTAGGATTTTGTTTCACCAGGGCAGTGTTTTTAGTATCACTAGATAGGAGATTTCAAGAACATTCATGCATATTCAAACTGGATCTCTTGGACATGATGTGCCTGTTGGTTGTGTTGACTAGTGTCTCCACTGCTCAGGTTGCAGCTGTTGGAGAGGGAGAGGGAGGAGCTTGAGAAGGAGAAGGAGCTCCTTAGGAAGCAGCAAGAAGAAATAAAACGAGGAATGGAACAATTTGGTGAGGGTGGTTGATAGTGTTGATTGACAGTACATTTGGTGAGGGTGGTTGATAGTGGTGATTGACAGTACATTTGGTGAGGGTGGTTGATAGTGGTGATTGACAGTACATTTGGTGAGGGTGGTTGATAGTGGTGATTGACAGTACATTTGGTGAGGGTGGTTGATAGTGTTGATGGAACAATTTGGTGAGGGTGGTTGATAGTGGTGATTGACAGTACATTTTTACGTTTACACACACTCATGCCCTTCCACCTCCACCCCCACACACATACAAACACACAAACACACAGCCACACACACACACGCACGCACGCATGCACGCACACGTAATTGCTGATATGCCCTTGTACAGATCTTGAGGATGGACAGTACTTGTCCCCAAGAAGTCCATCATCTCGTGAGTAGCATACAAACATTATAAGTATGATGTACATATGTATGTATTGATAACAGTATATAGTGTATGAACAGCATGAGCCAGTGTATGTGTCTGTTGTTACAAAGTACTGTATGTACAAGTGTGTGCATGTGTGTATAGTTCATTGCATGTTGTGTGTCCATTGTTAGGTGGTAGACTGAGCTCTGCTGGCAGCAATGGATCTGGAGTGGTGAGTTGAATGTGTGCACGTTGTGTACACACACACGCATGCACGCACGTACACACACGTACACACAAACACACACACACACACACACACACACACACACACACACACACACGCACGCACGCACACACACACACACACACACGCACGCACACACACACCTTGCTCTCACTCTTTAGAGTGACAGGAGACCAAATAGCACAGAAACAGAGGAACAAGTCACAGGTGAGTGTGGTGTTTATACTGCTACTTCTTCACTGCTCTATGTTTGGGGGTTATGTACAGGGGTATCTCTCTATAAAGGACACATTGGGACCAGTTAATTTGTCTACTGTAGAGAGGTTGTCCACTCTTCAGAGGTGAAAAACGTATTAGCACTTTAGGAAAGTTCATTTTTGGGGCCTAAGAAAGTGTCCTTTGTAGGGAGGTAATTTCTATGGTGTCCTTTGATACAGGTTCCACTGTATTATTCACTTATATATACTCAATGTTATTCATGACCGAAGTTTATGATTTTATATTATTCCATTCTGTATGTACATACATATATACAGCAGTGAATGTTGCATACGTATATCCTTCACTACTGTATGGTTTGATACTGTGGACTTTACAGAGCTCCAGGACTACATCAGAGCCCTAATGGATCCTGAAACGGGTATTCCCCTCCAGCAAGGTCTGTTCACAGGTACAGCAGCTGTCAAGTGGTTCCAGGAGAACCTCCATGGGGTGACCACCCTGGAGAAGGCAGCCCATGTTGGACAGAGGTTCATCGGTGAGTGCTTGCTGTGTGTGTGCGCAATTCAACCTTTACTTCTCACTATCTCTTCCTCCTTCCTTTCTTCTACTCTTTCTCTCCTTCCCAATCTTCACCACCCTTTCTCCCTCTTTCCCTTATCCCCTTTCTCCCCCTCTCTCCCTTCCTCACTCCCTTCCCTCTCTCTCTCTCACTCCCTTCCCTCTCTCCCCCTCACTCCCTTCCCTCTTTCTCCCTCACTCCCTTCCCTCTCTCTCCCTCACTCCCTTCCCTCTCTCCCCCTCACTCCCTTCCCTCTCTCCCCCTCACTCCCTTCCCTCTCTCTCCCTCACTCCCTTCCCTCTCTCCCTTCCTCACTCTCTTCCCTCTCTCCACCCCTCCCCCTCTCTCCCCCTTTCTCCATCCCTCCTATCTCTCCCTCACTCCCTACCTCACAGAGCTCAACATCATTGGTCACCTATCAGGTGTTCGTGTCTTCGGGACTCAAGAAACCGATCTCTACCAGTTCTTGGTGGTGCCGCCAGGGGGTGTGTCAGGGGATGTTACCTATCTCAGACAGCCGGACCAGAACGTCATGTGAGTACCTCACACTGGAGAGGTCCACCTCACACTGGAGAGGTCCACCTCACACTGGAGAGGTCCACCTCACACTAGAGAGGTCCTCCTCACACTAGAGAGGTCCACCTCACACTAGAGAGGTCCACCTCACACTGGAGAGGTCCACCTCACACTAGAGAGGTCCACCTCACACTGGAGAGGTCCACCTCACACTAGAGAGGTCCACCTCACACTAGAGAGGTCCACCTCACACTGGAGAGGTCCACCTCACACTAGAGAGGTCCACCTCACACTAGAGAGGTCCACCTCACACTGGAGAGGTCCACCTCACACTGGAGAGGTCCACCTCACACTAGAGAGGTCCACCTCACACTAGAGAGGTCCACCTCACACTAGAGAGGTCCACCTCACACTGGAGAGGTCCACCTCACACTAGAGAGGTCCACCTCACACTGGAGAGGTCCACCTCACACTGGTTTATCTCACACAGAGCAAGTGTACATCTTTGAGGAGTGGGGTCAACTGCAGCATGCATCTCATTGTTCTTGCTGCCTTAATTGGTGTTGACTTCTGTTGTTGACATGTTATCACACATGCAGGCTTGGTAGGAATTTTGGGTCAATGAATGTTGTTGACGGTAGCTATGCAAGGTCAACGAGTGCTCTCAGTCTGCGTTTGTGAGTTATGGGGAATCCCATCGTAGTTTGCTGCTATATTTAGACCTTACGTCATCCCCTCCCCAGTGACCACCCAGTACCTGGAGATGATGATCTGTTAGCCTCTCCTCTGCACCATGCAGCCAGGAAAGGTGAGGAAATAGGGTGTGGTCCCTCGGAGCTCTCCTACCCCCAACCACCGGTGGGTGTGGTCCCTCGGAGCTCTCCTACCCCCAACCACCAGTGGGTGTGGTCCCTCAGAGCTCCCCTACACCCAGCCACCAGTGGGTGTGGTCCACGGAGTTCCTCCACACCTAACTATGAGTGGGTGTGGTCCCGTGGAGCTCCTCTACACCCAATCACCAGTGGGTGTGGTTCCTTCCGTGAAAAACTTGTTTTTGTCCATTGTCAGGTGAACGTTCTGTTGTGAAAAGCCTGGTCTCCACATATGGTGTTGACTGTATTGACAGCCAAGGGAAAACCCCTCTGATGTATGCTGTCATAGGTAGGTCATGTAAAAATCATGTGATAGTCATGTGTTTTAACCCCCTTGTGTTGCCATGTCAACCCAGCTGATAAGGCCAAGTGTTGCGAAACCCTCCTCAAGCTGGGCTCACACCCCAATGCTTTGGACGGTAAGACCTACGTACTTGTGTGTGTACAGTATGTACAGTTTGTGACATCACCTGTACAGTATGTGACAACTCTTGTACAGTATGTGACACTGCTTGTACAGTATGTGACAACTCTTATACAGTATGTGACAACTCTTGTACAGCATGTGACATCACTTGTACAGTATGTGACAACTCTTGTACAATATAACACAACTCTTGTACAGTATGTGACACCACGTACGTACAGTATGACACACCACTTGTACAGTATGACAATTCTTGGTTAGTTTGTTGGACTCTCCTTTGATCTCCATAAATTATTCCTCTCTGGATATATTACAGTTAGTATGTACACACACCAGCAAGCAGTTGGTATGTACACACACCAGCAAACTGTTAGTATGTATACACACCAGCAAACAGTTAGTATGTACACACACCAGTAAACAGTTAGTATGTACACACACCAGCAAACAATTATAGTACATATACATACCAGCAAGCAGTTAGTATGTACACACACCAGCAAACAGTTGGTATGTACACACACCAGCAAACGTCAGTATGTACACACACCAGCAAACAGTTAGTATGTACACACACCAGCAAACAGTTGGTATGTACATACACCAGCAAACAGTTGGTATGTACACACACCAGCAAACGTCAGTATGTACACACCAGCAAACAGTTGATATGTACACACACCAGCAAGCAGTTAGTATGTACACACACCAGCAAACAGTTGGTATGTACACACACCAGCAAGCAGTTAGTATGTACACACACCAGCAAGCAGTTGATATGTACACACACCAGCAAACAGTTGATATGTACACACACCAGCAAACAGTTAGTATGTACACACACCAGCAAACCGTTAGTATGTACACACACCAGCAAACCGTTAGTATGTACACACACCAGCAAACAGTTAGTATGTACACACACCAGCAAACCGTTAGTATGTACACACACCAGCAAGCAGTTAGTATGTACACACACCAGCAAGCAGTTGATATGTACACACACCAGCAAACAGTTGATATGTACACACACCAGCAAACAGTTAGTATGTACACACACCAGCAAACCGTTAGTATGTACACACACCAGCAAACCGTTAGTATGTACACACACCAGCAAACAGTTAGTATGTACACACACCAGCAAACCGTTAGTATGTACACACACCAGCAAACCGTTAGTATGTACACACACCAGCAAACAGTTAGTATGTACACACACCAGCAAACAGTTATAGTACGTAGACACACCAGCAAGCAGTTAGTATGTACACATACCAGCAAACAGTTGGTATGTACACACACCAGCACAGAGTCGGTATGTACGTACATACCAGCAAACAGGTACATTGTATGTACACACACCACCCAACAATGGGTACGTACACACACCAGTACCACTCCCTCCAGTGAACAGTAAGCATGTACTGTGTGTGGAATGTTGTAGCCATTGCTTCTCCTCACTGCTGATGTAGCCAATGGTCGGACTGCTCTGCTGTGGGCTGCTTACTTCGGACATGCTGACTCCATGAGGTCTCTGATGAAGTCTCATGATACCAATCCTGATGTATCTGACCCCGATGGGCGTACAGGTGTGTGTGTGTGTGTGTGTGTGTGTGTGTGTGTGTGTGTGTGTGCGTGCGTGTGTGTGTGTGTGTGTGTGCGTGTGTGTGTGTGTGTGTGTGTGTGTGTGTGTGTGTGTGTGTGTGTGTGTGTGTGTGTGTGTGCATGTGTGTGTGCGTATGCATGCGCGTGCATGTGTACAGGTGTGTGCATGCATGTACGTGTATTCTTGCACCTCAATATGTCCAATTCTCACTTGTGACACTGTTCCCACAATCCAGTTCTGCACTGGGCGACCAAACCAGAGTCTATTGAGTGCATTCGAGTGATAGGAAGGTTCTGTGCTAATATTGGTAAGTGTGAGTGTGTGTGTATGTGTGTGTGAGTGTGTATGTGTGTGTGTGTGTGTGTGTGTGTGTGTGTGTGTGTGTGTGTGTGTGTGTGTGTGTGAGTGTGTGTGTGTGAGTGTGTGTGTGTGTGTGTGTGTGTTTGTGTGTGTGTGTGTGTGTGTGTGAGTGTGTGTGTGTGTGTGTGTGTGTGTGTGTGTGTGTGTGTTTGTGTGTGTGTGTGTGTGTGTGTGTGTGTGTGTGTGTGTGTGTGTGTGTGTGTGTGTGTGTCTCAACTCTTCAGATCCTTTGTTTTGTTTGCAGTGAACAGCTGGGACCACCAGAAGACCACCCCCCTCCACTGGGCTATTCTATGTCAACACCCGGCTCACGTCTCAATACTCCTAAAGGTGCGTGGTCTTGATAAGGACGTTTCCAAGAATATCACCTATCAAGCAAGAATGAGTTCTAATAGTCTGTTTACTTTTAGTGAAGTCTCGTTAATCCACCACCGCTTTATCCGCCAAACCTGCCACAATTTCTCAGTACAAATATAATGTACAAGTACCAATGAATATCCAGTTAAACCACCAAACTCGTTAATCCACCATATATTTTGAGAGCAAACTGTGGTGAATTAACAAATATTCATTGTAATTCTTCACTCACGTATTTGTTTCTGGTTTACACCCCTTCAGTCTTGTGGGGCAGACCCTCTCGTTACTGATGGGGAGGGCAGGACTGCACTGCACTATGCAGCCTCCAAAATGACCTATGAATGTTGCCAGGTGGGCTGTTAGTAAGTGTCACTGTTGCTACTATTATTAGCCCAGAGACTATTATTAAGTGCCCCTACCCTCTTACTTTGCCCATGTTTGTACATCCTGTGTATACAGGTCTTGTTGGAACACTGTCCACAGATGGTCAATACAACAGACAACAAAGGACGCACTCCTCTGCACCTAGCTGTGACTGCCAAGGGTGTGTGTGTGTGTGTGTGTGTGTGTGTGTGTGTGTGTGTGTGTGTGTGTGTGTGTGTGTGTGTGTGTGTACATGTGTATGTGTGTGTGTGTGTGTGTGTGTGTGTGTGTGTGTGTGTGTGTGTGTGTGTGTTGTGTGTGTGTGTGTTGTGTGTGTGTGTGTGTGTGTGTGTGTGTGTGTGTCTGTGTGTGTGTGTGTGTGTGTGTGTGTGTGTGTGTACGTGTGTGTGCGTGCGTGTGTGTGTGTGTGTGTGTGTGTGTGTGTGTGTGTGTGTGTGTGTGTGTGTGTGTGTACATGTGTATGTCCTTATCTGTGAAGTCTTCTCTTGACCCCACCCCCACATTTCATGCCCCGCCCACAGGAAGTTTAGAGATAGTTCAGTTGCTGCTCTCAGTGGAAGAGATCGACCTGAACTTGACTGACAAACAGAAGACAACAGCTGTTCATTGGGCTGTGGTGGGGAACAGACCAGATATACTGAAGATACTCATCAAACAGTGAGTGTAAACAGGAAGTGTAAACAGGAAGTGTAAATAGGACATGTAAACAGGAAGTGTGTGCAGTGCATGTATATCAGTAATATAGAGGATTGATTCTTCTATAAGGTTGTTAGATCTTGTGTTGTCATGTACATACATGTATACACACACATACATGTACATTTGCATACATGCATACATATGTACATACGAGTATACACACACATACATGCACACTTACATACATGCACACATATGTGCATGCATACATATGTACATACATGCATACATACGTACATGCATACATACATGTATACATAATCGTACCCCAGTAGAGGTAAGATCAAAGGCACCTGCAGTGTGTCCATATCCTGTAAACAGCTGGGGTACATCAGTTCTATAGACACACCTGTCATTGGCTTAATTGAATACTTCCTAATATGGTATATCAACTGATTAGCACTTCTATGTCAGTCCTATTCTTACAGCTGATGGGATACAAGCAAGTTCTCTACCCTTGGAGGCTGTCTAATTCGTCTATTCCCCAACGGCTCTCCTTTTATGCCTTCTCTACTTCTGAGTATTGGGTGGGGGAGGGAGGGGTACTGGGGATAAGTCCTCGATACTGGGATTTCCACCCGAATGTACTCATTCAGAATCAGAAATAATATTTATACTGGGGCAGCCACTGGCCCAGTGGGCTACTATTAAGGTATACAGGGGCAACCACTGGCCCAGAGGGCTACTATTAAGGTATACAGGGGCAACCACTGGCCCAGAGGGCCACTATTGAGGTATTATTATCATTGCTTCACTCATTGACACACTGTCATGGCTATGTATACATCTACCTGGATTGCTATTGGTTGCGACTATAGTACCTGTGTTGCTATTGGTTACGACTATAGTACCTGTGTTGCTATTGGTTGCGACTATAGTACCTGTGTTGCTATTGGTTGCGACTATAGTACCTGTGTTGCTATTGGTTGCGACTATAGTACCTGTGTTGCTATTGGTTGCGACTATAGTACCTGTGTTGCTATTGGTTGCGACTATAGTACCTGTGTTGCTATTGGTTATGCTCATACATGTACCTGTGTTGCTATTGGTTACGCTCATACATGTACCTGTGTTGCTATTGGTTATGCCCATACATGTACCTGTGTTGCTATTGGTTACTCCCATACATGTACCTGTGTTGCTATTGGTTACACCCATACATGTACCTGTGTTGCTATTGGCTATGCCCATACATGTACTTGTGTTGCCATCATGGTAACTCAATGTTACGATGAGAGGTCCCTCTATCTCGATTAGGTCTAATTAGTGATATATTACATTAATCATGTGTTCAGGTAGTGTGTGCTGTATTAGTGGATCCGTGGCTGACCATATAAGGTGATCGTTCACACCTGTGTACTCAGACACTATTTCCAGCTGCCATATGAGGATAAAGCAAGATGTTGTTTTTGTGTAAGCTGACCTGTACCGATATGTACACTAAAGCACCCTTGTGTATACACCTGTGTGCACACAGACACAGCCATATGGACACATGGACACATTGACACATGCATGTGTACACACACACACATACACACACACACACACACAGAGAGAGAGAGAGAGAGAGAGAGAGACAGACAGACACACACACACACACACACACACACACACACACACACACACACACACACACACACACACACACACACACACACACACACACACACACACACACACACACACACACACACACACACACACACACACACACACACACTGTCTAGTGTTGTCATAGGCTGTCGTCATAGTACACATTCTTGTGGGCACCACCTCATCCCCACATGTAACACAGCCTGTGTGGCAACCTGAACCTCATGTATGAGTGATTGGGTCATTTCCTCCCTGTGTACCACTGTGTAGATAGTGTGCGTTGGATGGGTGTAGAGTGATGATGACCTCATCGTGTAGACCCATGTCTAGTGTGTGTGTGTGTGTGTGTGTGTGTGTGTGTGTGTGTGTGTGTGTGTGTGTGAAAGGTATGGCCCGCAATAAGAGATTTTATCTCTGCACACACACTTAACCACCTCCACACACAACCGATCACACCTCCACACCCAAACCATCCTACCTCCACACCCAAACCATCCCATCTCCACACCCAAACCATCCCACCTCCACACCCAAACCATCCCACCTCCACACCCAACCTATCCCACCTCCACACCCAACCTATCCCACCTCCATACCCAAACCAACACAACTCCATACCCAACCCATCCCACCTCCACACCCAACCCATCACACCTCCACACCCAAACCAACACACCTCCACACCCAAACCTACACACCTCCATACCCAACCCATCCCACATCCACGCCCTCACCCATCCCACATCCACGCCCTCACCCATCCCACATCCACACCCAAACCATCATATATCAACACTGTCAAATCTTTCTCATAGTCAACATATCATTATATTCGCATTCTGTTTCTTTCATTTTCTTCATCTCCTGTTTTCACTTTCCCTTCCTGTTTCTCCATTTATTTCCTCTTTCCTTTGTCCTCCAGTGGTGCCAAGACCACAATGGCAGACGTCAAGAAGATGCAGCCCATCCACTACGCTCTGCAGCGCCAGCACACCGAATGCGTCAAAGTACTGCAGAGGATGTCTGCCAGTCAACCCAACATCCAGCAAAGAAGTCGGACTGAGCCGTCTTCTTTTAGTGGCACTCCTTCCAGACATAGTTCAGCAAGGATATCTGTTTCTGGTCTACAGGATGTGGTAGGACCAGGTGTGTGTGTGTGTGTGTGTGTGTGTGGTGTGTGTGTGTGTGTGTGTGTGTGTGTGCGGGTGTGTGTGTGTGTGTTTGTGTGTGTGAGTTGGTGTGTGTACATTTTTATTCACACATATTTCCATCAATGATCACAGGTGAAGTTCTGTTATTCCACCACAGTTGCCACACTCGTCTGTCACTGATCATCTCTTCGCACTAATCCATTCATATTGCAATAATCTATCAAACCATCATTATTGGTCACATAATACCTTCATTAATCGTGATGGAGGACGAGAATCCCCCACCCACGCAGAGGTCCATCATTGTAAACATACATGTTTGTAGTCTCCAACGTGTGCCCTTATCTCAAGGATTTGACAGGTTAGTTATTGACCAGTCACAATCTCTCACACTCCTCAATCCTTCTAGTACCGACAAGCCAGAAGATGAAAAGAAACAGTTTTGCATAAGAAATATCTTACTGTCTTTTTACAAGACTTCTGAGTTTTTTTGACTGATTTGTACTTACCTTTGTAAGTAGTTAATTTGATATTATTGTGTCGTGCTGAATCTTCAAGTGTGAGTGTAATAGTATTCTCATACAGGACAACTTGTATATATGGTGAGTACCTGGGCCAGTACTATAGTACTTCAAGTTAGCAGGTACACTTCACTCAGTCCCTAGCTCATGTACAGGGCAAGTTGCTTGGTGAGTGGCTGGGCTGGTACACTAGTACTTCAAGCTAGCAGGTACACTTCACTCAGTCCCTAGCTCATGTACAGGGCAACTTGTTAGGTGAGTACCTGGGCCAATACATTAGCACTTTAAGTTAGCAGGTACACTTCACTCAGTCCCTAGCTCTTATATAAACACTACTATTATACGTACATATGCATGTCGACCAGTACTGATAGCAAGTATTATGTACCTCTTTATAAGAAGTATAATAGACTCTGTGTGCATATGGCCTTCGATGTACATGTATAATGTATACTATACGTACGTACTGTATAATATAAATACAAAGCAAGATTTATACATAGTATTTATGTTGGACGCACGTGCATGTATACGTATTATACTGTATAATATTATTCGTCTTATAATGTGTAAGAAGACACGTGCTAAGCACGTGGAAGTGTACCGATCACTCCGATTTATGCGACAGACGTATTGCTAAGCGAACAGACGTACGAGACGAAGTATAGGAGATTGAGAGACGAGAAGTTGATAACTTCGAGGTGTCGCTGGGTAAAGACATTGTGGACGCTGAGATCAGACAATCAAAGACGTAGGAGTACCCGATTTACTACAGATCTTGGTCCTTTCTTCTTCGAAGGGACGGTCGGTTATTGTCTTCGACTGTTCAACTCGGATCGATCGTAGCCCATAGTATCCAGGTATTGTTACTCCAGAGGGATTGAAACAAGACGTTGATAATGAGTTTCTTCCTAAATCTGTGAGTTGACGCCGGTGTGTGTGTGTGTACGTATCCCTGTCTATTTGGCGAGTGTACGTACGTATGTTACGTGTTCATCAGTTAATTCGTGTTCGCTACCTAGTCCTGCCCGCGCTATCACTGAACCCTCCTACCGTCACTATGTCACTCAGTGTGTGTGTGTGTGTGTGTGTAGTAAGTGAGCCCCCTTACTTCGGTGGGGGACAGGCATAGCGATCCTTCTCGTCTTCCCACAGAATAGGGTAGAATCACCAATCACACGACCCATAACCAACCCGTGGTCGAACTTGACACCGGGTCACCTCTGACCGGCGGCATCGTGGATATGTGCTTCCTTCCTGCTTGTCTAGGGTCGTTATCTGTAACATTATCATAATACAGTCAAACTCACTTAGTGAGTACCTTGAAAGGGCCCACCAAATCTGTACTTCTTATCAGATGTACTTACTATCAGTACTGGTTGACATAGTGTACGTGAGCTAGGGACTGAGTGAGGTGTACTCACCAACCAGGAGTATGTACTAAACAGGAGTCAAGGAGTGTGTACTAACCAGGAGTGTGTACTAACCAGGAGTGTGTACTAACCAGAAGTATGTACTAACCAGAAGTATGTACTAACCCAGGTACTTACTAAGCAAGTTGAACTGTACTTACTGTCAGTTCTGGTTGACATAGTGTACATATACGAGCTAGGGACTGAGTGAGGTGTATGTACAGGAGTAAGTACGTAAGGTAAAATAGTGTATTTCTGATCATGATGCAACTCCAGTTTGTCTTTGAGGACAACTACAGTACTCCACTGGTAACGGTAGCCCTTAGCTCCCACATACCTCACAGTGAAGTCCACCACTAGCTCCCCGTGTGGTGGTCACCATTGATCGGAGTCACCTCATTTTGCCTTATGTACTAACCAGGGTACTTACTAAACAAGATGTACTGTAGTATCACACTTATCACGTACAGACCATTCTCCATCATCATGGAGGTCCACTTATCACGTACAGACCACTCTCCATCATCTTGGTGGTCCACTTAGCATTTACAGACCATTCTCCATCATCTTAGCGGTCCACTCATCATGTACAGACCACTCTCCCACCTACATGTGTACGTATGTACATACCAAATTAGTGCAGTACGGTACCTTGCTGGAACAGGTCATTTCTGATCCGTGTTGCAATGGCCTTTTTCCATCACAAAGACGGCTATCAAACTAGTGATCTTAATGTCTGGCCCACTCCATCCCTAACAGACCTCTGTATTGTTGACTGCTTCCATTAGTGCCAGTAATCAGGAGTTCTCTCCTAGCCGTGAATAGGAATGTAAATCATAACTTGTTTTTGAGTGTCCACCACCACCCTATTACAGCAATCCAATTGGTGTATGTACATACAGTGAGACCCTGTGAAGTCAAGCATCCTTTAAACAAACACTGTTGAGACGATTGCTGTTTAACACAAGCCAATTTCAAACTTGATTTTGTTCATCGTCCAGTAGTGGCGTACCTACCTACCTACGTATGTATGTGTGTGATACCTAGTACAGTGAAACCTCGCTAATCCAACACCTCTATAATCCAACATTCTCTCTAATCCGACCATTATACGTATGAGGTACAGTCACCATACATAAGTATGGTAAGAGGCACTCCATAATCCAACAACCTCCTAATCCAACATTATTCTCAGGTCCCATTGAGTGTCGGATTAGAGAGGTTTCATTGTAATCAAATCGTGATGGAAGGAACTGTTTGTTTGGTCCTTTGTAGTCTGCCACAACTATATTCAATTATAATCTGCATAGTATGTTTGAGGAAGGGTCCCCTTAGATGTCTTCAGTGGAGGAGATTCTGTCCAGGATCAATTCCCCGCACCATATGCCGTACGTACAGCCCGTACATTTGTTCTTGATCCTGGTGGGTGGAGATTGACAGGCGGTTCAAGAGACAAGTGTGGTGATGTACATACGTATGTGTGATACAGTACAGGTCACCAGACAGGTTTCATTGTTTGGGGTTGTTTGAGTGAAAACAAGCAGGAAATTAGCCAACACATTCTATTGCATATGACATTGATTTATTTTGAACAGCTTATGTACGTACGTATGTATGCATATACGTACGTGAATTACCTACATCAGAACATGAGTTAGTTCTATTCTGTCTAATTATGCTGCAGCACACCCAGGCTGGATGCAGCTACGTACTATATGTACATACATACATACATACGTACATGTACAGATAGACTGGGATCATTGAACCCAGGCATACTTCAGTATTCTGAACATGCACGTACATACATTATGAACGTCAACTACGCTCCTCATATGAAGCTTTACCATACTGATTTAAAGTAATGCATCTTGCACTTTGTGTCCCATGTATGTATGTGTGTGAGTTAAGGAACGCATTTGAGGTATACGTATACGTATATAGTACATACATACGTACATTTACATACATCCATACATACATATGTACATACGTATATGTATGTATGGATGATTGCATACATGTTGTTGTGTGTGTTTGTTCGTGTGAAAGTTTCAGTTTAACCTCATCATGCTTGACAGAGCGTGTTTATTAACACGGAAAAGCTGATCCAACAGCAAGTGATTTGCACTCAGCATGGAAAGGCCTTGGTACCACGAGGGCTACTGTGTGTGGATGGAGTTGCTGCTTCTTATCTTTGCAACCAACTTTCTTCATATCAATTGAGTAGAGATTTCAGACCACAGTGTTTCCAATTGTTTCCAATTCTCCATTTGGAATGAGAAGAATTGAGAAACCCAGTATGGTGAAGAGAGTTCTTCATCTGGACGTTTCAACCCTGTGGGTCGTCTTTGGCCGTTTCTTCATATTGTTCATTTCTTCTGCTTTGATTGCCACTCTGATGCGTATGTCCAAATCGAAGTGTCTATAGATTCTTTCACGAAATTCAGCTTTATTTATTCTTGCTTCCAGCTGTGATTTGCTGCATACGTACATACGTACGACTGATTTTATAACTTCAACATGCAAATCATACGATGTACATACAGTGTTAATGTGCCTCCATAGGTAAGAGTGAAGTAATGTATGTACACTCCAGTCCCATGTATGTTTAGGCATCACCACGTTCAGTCAGTACTGTACATGTGCACACGCACGTAGATGGACCAACAGACCTCACCTACTGTGGTTGACTAGTTGCATGTACGTATATGTACGTATGTAGGTAAGGTCCAGTGTATCATGTGCATGTACGTATATGTGTACATGTGCATACAGGAGTCTGTGTGTGTGTTCGTACGTACGTACGTATATGCATTCATTAGAGGCTGTATGTGCACAAGCACAATGCGTACACCTGTACATTGTATGAATGCACATGTATAGATAGTATTTAAGGGGTTGTAGTCTGTGTGAGTGGGGTAATTGTAGTAGGAGGGGAGGCACAGGAATCGATGTGGTCAAATCCTCAATCTTGAGAAAATGAACATTCTGAAGGTTTTTGTTGCGGGTATTCTTGAGAAAGGGGAATCAAGGGTCTTTCCTCATCTTTTGACATGGATGGGCTCATGCAGTATGTAGTGTAGAGATGACCACATTCAATATTGTGTGTGTGTGTAAGTGTGTAAGTGTGTGTGTGTGTGTGTGTGTGTGTGTGTGTGTGTGTGTGTGTGTGTGTGTGTGTGTGTACATACGGTAGATCTAATAGTGGTGGTGTTCAATAGCAGTTTTTCTTGAAATGTACTGTGTTTAGACGACTACAAACAAATTACTCACTGAGCAGACATATGTTGGTACTTTTGTGATGTCTGCATGATATGTACATGCGTACGTACGCATGTATGTAGCCTATAAATGTACGCACATATCACACTTGTACGTACATACACATGTATTGTATGCACATTAATGTGTCGCGTATTAGATTGTACTATTATGACTGGGATGTATTGTGGCTCCGTGCAATGCATTGTCAGAAGGTGAAAATGTGTGTTATGCTCAAAATATCTCAACTGACATATTATGTATGTACGTATGTATGTACGTATGTATGTACGTATGTACTGCCAATGAGTATGTATGTGGTATGTATGTATATATACGTACGTATGTGCAATTTCGCACACAAACACACACACACAAACACACACACGTTTGTTGTTGGCTGTTCATGTGTACGTATAAACATACTGTGACTGTACGTATGTGAACCTCACTATTTGCCTTGCTTCCACCCAGTGGTCGGCCGTCCAACAAGACAGTGAAGTTAAAGAAGTTTCCGTTTCAGGAAGGCTCTCATGCCCATGATCTGATGAAGTACACGGCAGCAACTCTCGGCAGTGGGAACCTGAAGCAAGCAGTAGCCCTACCTGAGGGAGAAGACCTCAACGAGTGGATAGCAGTTAACAGTACGTCTTGCAGACTCTCACTCACTCACTCTCTCTCTCTCCCTCTCTCTCTCTCTCTCTCTCTCTCTCTCTCTCTCTCTCTCTCTCTCTCTCTCTCTCTCTCTCTCTCTCTCTCTCTCTCTTTTTTTTTTTTTTTTTTACACTGCACATGAGCCATAATTATTCCAAAGAATTCAAGGTACATGTGAGGTCTTAGGTGACCCAGACCCTGCTAAAACGTGTTCTACAAAAACACATACACAGTTTATAGTCTGGCCTAAGAAAAAAAATAAATAAATTAATAATAATATGAAAGAAGGGAAACGAAACTAATAACATAGACAATGATAACAATTAAGTAACATTATGTAGTAATAGTGCTGGAAAAAAAAGAAAAAAAAGCGTTAAGAGGTTTCTGTGCCTTCCGCCTGACGCCAGTTGCGCTTACACCAGATGAGGTGGGAGTGGTGTAGCACAGTCTTGACCAACTCCTCCTCCAGTCTCCGGCATTCTCTCGATGGTGGGTGGTCAAGGGCCTTGTACAGTTCTTGGAGGCTCACGAGATGGAGGAAGCCCCGAGACCCAACCTCGATGGTGATGAGGTTGGCAGTGGATGTTGCGGAGCACTCTGTCAGCAGATCTTGGTACCTGTCCCTCTTCCTCCTTGCTGCGTCTTCAATGGTGGTTTCGAATGGGATGGTCAGCTCCACTAGGTGGATGGAGGACTGGCTCCAAATGACCATGTCCGGTCGGCTGTCTGTGGCAGCAAAGGAGGCAGGGAAGCAGTACTCCTGGTCGGGGAGGTCCACGGTGACTTGCTGCTGGGGGCTGGCATGGCTGATGACAAACTGGTACAACTGCTTCAGAACAGCATCATGCCTCTGATTGTACCGTCTGTTCTGGAGGGCCACAGGACAGTTGTTCAGCACATGCAAGAGAGTCTGACGATTGGAGCAGAGAGGGCAATTTGGTGTGGGCAGCTTCTTCCACAGATGAAGGTTGGCGTTGTGGGGTAGGGTGTCCTGGGCTGCGTTGAGGGTGAACTTCATCACCCTCTCTGGAAGGTCCCACAGTGCCTCTGCCCAGATGGTGGATGCTCGGTCATCAAAGCGGCGGGAAGGGTCACCCTGCACCGCAAGTTGTCTGCAGCTCTCCAGGCGTCTGGTGTTGTCAGCTGCTGTGACCCTCCGTTTCACAGTCCTGATTATCTGTGGTCGAGAGGATCCTGGGTCATCCTTCATAGCTGCAACTACCTCCTGGTGTGGCTTGAAGGTGGCTCTGGATGCCTTGCTCTCTGCGGTGGTTTGCCTGTCTGCGATGAGCCGTACAGTGGAGTCTCGTGAGTTCATCTGGGAGGCTGCCAGTCCACACTTGGTTTTCTTAAAGATGGTGGTCAGGGAAGGCAGATGGAGACCACCACTGCTCTTTGGCAGGTACAGGCGGTGGATGGCAGCACATCGAGCAAGTCCTGCCCAGCGCTTGAGGGACCTTGTTGCCAGGGCTTCGAGGTTCTTCGTCACCCAAGAGATGGAGAGTTTGGTGATGGACATGTCCCAGACCAGGCGTGGGCAGATCCCGTGGCTGTAGAGATGCAGCTTCTGTTGGCTAGTAAGGAGGGTCTCATCGACCTTCTTGAGCATGGTTTCCAGCTTCAACAGAAGAGCACCTCTCTGCTCTGCTGTGGTGTCAGAGGTGGAGATGGGTGACCCAAGGAAACGGAAGGTTGACTCACCAATGAAGGGGATGGTGTCTCCTTGGAGTGTCAGTGAGGGGTCATACCCCTTCCCGGTGGAGGCCTGGAAAGCCAGGCTGGCGCACTTGGGAATCTTGGCCTTCAGTCCAGCCCACTGGAGCCACTGTTGTGTCTTTTCCAGAAGTGCCTGGCAGGATGCAGGGCCGTCACCAATGAGGCAGGTGTCATCGGCATACTGGAGATGGTTGCAGGTGTGCAAGGACTTGGTGAAGGTGTATCCCATGTTCTTGTGCTCTGACAGGGTGTCTACCAAGGTGTTCATGACGGTGTTGAAAATTGACACGGATAAAGGATCACCCTGGAAGACACCGATGCCGAGGTGGAAGGGTGAGGATGTCCACTGCTTAGTCCGTACAATCCCAGTCAGGCCAGTGTACAGGTTGGAGATGATGTCAGTGAAGTGGGCTGGTGCGTGGTAGTGATCCAGGGCGAACCTAATAAGGTTCCGCCCTCTCTCTCTCTCTCTCTCTCTCTCTCTCTCTCTCTCTCTCTCTCTCTCTCTCTCTCTCTCTCTCTCTCTCTCTCTCTCTCTCTCTCTCTCTCTCTCCCTCTCTCTCTCCCTCCCTCCCTCTCCCTCCCTCCCTCTCTCCTTCCCTCTCTCTCTCTCTCTCCCTCCCTCCATCCCTCCATTCATCCATACATCCATCCATCCACCCATCCATCCATCCATCTTTGTCTCTGTGTGTTCCAGTGTGTATACATTGTATTTTACTTCATCATGAAGTAATTCTGGTTAGTTAGACATCCACTACAGACACCATCAACCAATGTATGTGTTGTGCGTATGTACATTGTGTACGTACAGTGTGTGTATGTGTACACTTCAATTGGTAATTCAATTGTTTTTATTCACTTGTATGGCTTCTCCTGCAGCTGTAGACTTCTTCAATCAGATAAACATGCTATACGGGACAATAACGGAATTTTGTACATCAGAGACTTGTCCTGTGATGTCAGCAGGGGCAAAGTGAGTGAAACCCTGTAATTAGTGTCAAGTATATGTAATTAGTTTGAGTTGTTTCGTGTTTGAGAGGTGTACCAGCTGTTGGTATTGTGTCATGATGGATCTGACTGAGAAGAGTGAATCCCTATAATTAGTATTGTGGTGTGATGAGTGAAACCCTATCATTAGTGTGATATTAATGGGATTGACCAAGATACGTACGTACGTAGGTAGAACCCTTCATTATTACAGTAGATAATGTCCTATCCAACATCTCTCTATACCAACGCCAAGTTTCAAGCATGAACACTTTTCCTATACAGAGTCACCTGCTTAGTCTGATGAATCACAAATCCAAACCCAACTCCTCTTCGAGTGCCCAGAGCAAGCGTCTGTTGTCCGTGAATGTGTTACTTCTGTGCGATCATGCTGTAACGTGCTTACCTTTAAAAGTAAACATCAGACAGTTTGGAAATTTGTAAACTAATACTTGGTATTACTATCTGTTCAGAAGTCTTCGCTAGCGTCTTAGGACCTAATTCTGTTTGAAGATAGAAATAGGGTGCATTTGGTATTTTGGGGTGGGGAAGGATGAAGTGTGATGCACAGCTGAACACTCGTTGAAAGTTGTTTACTCACTTTGTGTTCGGAGCACTGTACTGTGAATAATTTACTGCTTGACCGCACCCTGACACTGACTGTACACCAGTGTATGGGAGCACTACCAAGGGTGATGTTGTGAAGAGGTCTGACTGTATACTAGTGTATGGGAGCACTACCAAGGGTGGTGTTGTGAAGAGGTCTGACTGTATACTAGTGCATGGGAGTACTACCAAGGGTGATGTTGTGAAGAGGTCTGACTGTATACTAGTGTATGGGAGCACTACCAAGGGTGGTGTTGTGAAGAGGTCTGACTGTACACTAGTGTATGGGAGCACTACCAAGGGTGATGTTGTAAAGAGGTCTGGGTGTATACTAGTGTATGGGAGCACTACAAAGGGTGATGTTGTAAAGAGGTCTGACTGTACACCAGTGTATGGGAGCACTACCAAGGGTGGTGTTGTGAAGAGGTCTGACTGTATACTAGTGTATGGGAGCACTACCAAGGGTGGTGTTGTGAAGAGGTCTGACTGTATACTAGTGCATGGGAGTACTACCAAGGGTGATGTTGTGAAGAGGTCTGACTGTATACTAGTGTATGGGAGCACTACCAAGGGTGATGTTGTGAAGAGGTCTGACTGTATACTAGTGCATGGGAGTACTACCAAGGGTGATGTTGTGAAGAGGTTTGACTGTATACTAGTGCATGGGAGCACTACCAAGGGTGATGTTGTGAAGAGGTTTGACTGTATTCTAGTGTATGGGAGCACTACCAAGGGTGATGTTGTGAAGAGGTCTGACTGTATACTAGTGTATGAGAGCACTACCAAGGGTGATGTTGTGAAGAGGTCTGACTGTATACTAGTGTATGGGAGCACTACCAAGGGTGATGTTGTAAAGAGGTCACACTGTATACTAGTGTATGGGAGCACTACCAAGGGTGATGTTGTAAAGAGGTCTGACTGTATACTAGTGTATGGGAGCACTACCAAGGACGATGTTGTAAAGAGGTCACACTGTATACTAGTGTATGGGAGCACTACCAAGGGTGATGTTGTGAAGAGGTCTGACTGTATACTAGTGTATGGGAGCACTACCAAGGGTGATGTTGTGAAGAGGTCTGACTGTATACTAGTATATGGGAGCACTACCAAGGGTGATGTTGTGAAGAGGTCTGACTGTATACTAGTATATGGGAGCACTACCAAGGGTGATGTTGTGAAGAGGCTTGACTGTACACTAGTGTATGGGAGCACTACCAAGGGTGATGTTGTGAAGAGGTCTGACTGTATACTAGTGCATGGGAGTACTACCAAGGGTGATGTTGTGAAGAGGTTTGACTGTATACTAGTGCATGGGAGCACTACCAAGGGTGATGTTGTGAAGAGGTTTGACTGTATACTAGTGTATGGGAGCACTACCAAGGGTGATGTTGTGAAGAGGTCACACTGTATACTAGTGTATGAGAGCACTACCAAGGGTGATGTTGTGAAGAGGTCTGACTGTATACTAGTGTATGGGAGCACTACCAAGGGTGATGTTGTAAAGAGGTCAGACTGTATACTAGTGTATGGGAACACTACCAAGGGTGATGTTGTAAAGAGGTCTGACTGTATACTAGTGTATGGGAGCACTACCAAGGGTGATGTTGTGAAAAGGTTTGACTGTATACTAGTGAATGGGAGCACTACCAAGGGTGATGTTGTAAAGAGGTCTGACTGTATACTAGTGTATGGGAGTACTACCAAGGGTGATGTTGTAAAGAGGTCTGACTGTATACTAGTGTATGGGAGCACTACCAAGGGTGATGTTGTGAAGGGGTCTGACTGTATACTAGTGTATGGGAGCACTACCAAGGGTGACGTTGACTGTATGCAGAATAACAATCTTTTGTGATGTATGTACTATTGACAGGTGGACTGGATTTGAAATAGCATCATTATTTGGAATGAGGTGTATCATTTAATTTTAATTAGGAGTAAAATCCTCTTAATTGATGTGGTTATGACAAAGAGATTTGCTCTCCCCCCCAAGGTATGAATATCATTGGGCTGATGGCACCACTGTGAAGAAACCTATCAAGTGCTCGGCTCCAAAATACATTGAATTCCTAATGCAATGGGTACAGGAACAGCTGGATGATGAGACCATTTTCCCCTCCAAAATAGGTATGTTTGTTGCTGTTTTTATTTATTGTTGTTGTTTTTATTTATTGTTTTTGTTGTTTCACATACGTACTTCTATTAGGTACGTAGGTTGATATGTACGTATGTACTTAACACTGCTTCTGCGTATGCTAACCAAACTCACCCCTCCCCACCATACTGGTGTGCAGTGTGTAGTTACCAAACTCACCCCTCCCCACCATACTGGTGTGTAGTGTACAGTATAGTTACCAAACTCACCCCTCCCCACCATACTGGTGTGCAGTGTGTAGTAACCAAACTCACCCCTCCCCACCATACCGGTGTGCAGTGTGTAGTAACCAAACTCACCCCTCCCCACCCCACAGGTGTAGCATTTCCAAAGAACTTCCTCACCATCGCAAAGACTATACTCAAGAGACTCTTCAGAGTATACGCTCACATCTACCACGCCCACTTTAGCGATATCATAAGTTTGTCGGAAGAGGCCCATCTCAATACGTCGTTCAAGCACTTCATATTTTTCATTCAGGTGGGTGTAGCTAATGAGTGAGATCAGTGAGTTTGTGTCAAATTGAATCAGCTGTATGTTTTGCTCTTCTCAGGAATTTGGTCTCATTGAAAAGAGAGAATTGGCCCCATTGCAGGAGCTGATGGAAAGGTTGATCAAGTGATGAGGTGTGTGTTTGTGTGTGTGTGTGTGTGTGTGTGTGTGTGTGTGTGTGTGTGTGTGTGTGTCCGTGTGTGTGTGTGTGTGTGTGTGTGTGTGTGTGCATGCTTGTGTTTGCGTGTGTACATGAGTACATGTGTGTGTGTGTACATGAGTACATGTGTGTGCATGTGTACTGATGCCATATACCGTTCATAGCAATGGTTAACCCACCCCCTCTCCCCTTCCAGGTTGAGGCAGCATGTACAGTGTGTGGGATTGTAAGGAAATCTTTTATTACTCTATCCTAGGACAATGCATTGCTTATGATAATATTATGATAATATTATGATATACGTATTATGTATAATGATTGTTGTTATTGAACAGTTTATGTGCGTATGCATTATAAAAATTTAATTATTATATATTTGCATGTATTCATGTCAATTAATGCATACGTACGTATGTACTCACAAATGTATTGATATCGGAATAGATGTCAATTGATGCACTCATAATAGTTGTCATTTGATATAAAATCTATATAAAATTTAATGTTTTATGACATTATGGGAGCTTTGGGACTCGCGACTGATCCCCCAGATAGAATAGTGTCTTCTGCATTCGTGGAATGACTAAGTACACAGACTCGGGGGGAATTCGAAAGTCCCTGTAAAGCTCTCCATAAGTGGGTGACCTTTATATTGATATTAATTATAATATAGGGCTTCCTCAGCATTATAAGTAACTAAGCGATAGGAATATGAAGTTAAGTGTATTTGTTGTACATGCTGCTGTATACATATAAAATTAAGATCATATATGTATTGCATAATATCTTTAATATCGTAATGTATTGTCGATTATATATATGACCATTATGAGTACTGATGCTCCCATTTTGATTTGTTTCATCATTATCTACACTTAAATGAAGTAGTCACAAAGAAATTCCTTAAATTTCAAATTTAAATATACAGTTGCATAACTCAACTGACTGATTAATTGATCAGAAGAGTACATTAGCACCTGATCAATTCATGGTTGAATGTGCAGTAGAACCTTGATGACCCAACACACACTCCTGATCCAGCTACATGGGAATATATATGGTAATAGGCTGTCAGAGTATGGTGGTTCAATAGTACAGTATAGTATATATGCACATAGTGGATGTGTCTTAGAATATTATCAGATTATAGATATGAAAGTTGGATTACAGAGTAATTATAATGTTTCCAATATGTGTATAAATTTAATAGCATAAATTTAATAGCATACATCAGTGATCCACATGGTGAAATTTATCAACTGTTACAGTACAGGTATAGTGAGTTAGTAGAATCAGTTTGACAACATTTTTGATTTTATTCATCCAGCTTTTAAATTATAATACACTCATCATCGCACACATCTCCTGAGTAGAGGGTACCCTTTATCACTGCTCTCCCTTGAGTTGATTTTTTGTGATTCGAGCTTCTTTTTTCTGACAATTTCCACAACACGATGGCAGTAATAGTGTCTTGATGGCTGCAGTGAGTGGTTTAAACACCACCATCAACAACAGCGGGGTGATTATAGCTGGTACGTTAGGTAAGAGGAGGTATACCAGGTGTGCGATGACTATGTAAGCAGTCTCATTGACACGGACCAGAGGAGGAAGTACAAACTGGAGTATGAATTTAACTATTAGCAATGCATTCATGATGGTCACAATTGCCAGAAACTTCAAAACAGCTATTTTAAATTTCCTGTTCTCATCCAGTGTGTCACTGTGCTGCTTCACAAATACAAGAGTGGCAATCACGATTCCCACAGAGATAACACGGGGAGGGATACTTGTCAGAGAAAGCAGCACTGCTAGGCTTGCAAAACCTGCAACTGATCCTCGAGGATAACAGACTACTCCGTCGAGTGGGAGCGTATAATTGAGAACTGATGGAAACAGAAACATGATACTAACAATGAGGATAGGGGCTACTACTAGCAGTAATGCGATGCTGAAATAGGCTACTCTGACCTTCTGCCGTCCGTATTTAATTACAATGAAGACTAAAACAGAAAAGAACACCAAAAGAACATCTCGTAACACATAGTCAAGACAAATAAACAGTAATCCTCCATGACAGAATGCCGCTCCAACCTCTGTGTTGTGGTTCAGGAAGAGATATTCGGAAATTGAGGACATCACCACGGATGTAGCGGAGACAAAGCCCATTGCTACCATGGCTATCATCAATGCACGCTGAAGCTTGAACTGCTTGAATTCCTTCCCAACACACAGTCCCACTATGGTGATGACACTCAGGAACAGTTGTAGTGGGACAAGAGTAGCAAGAACAACAGAAACAACCGCATAGTAGCCTTCCACTCCAAGAATACTGGCGAACGTAGGCGGGTCACTAACTGTGGTTGTATTCATGGTCATATTCGTGGAGATATTCCATATTTCTGATTCATCCATAATTTTGTAGCAACTCTGCTAAAGATCAATTCCCGTGGTGTACAAGACTAGAATATATTTATTTCTGACAGGATGTATGCCGTTACTTGCCAATTTGATTGTCTCCCCCTTGCTAGTAGTTTTAAAGCTTCTTCTCCAATAGGCATCACCTCATCTGCTTCCCATCATTACCTTGATCCAGTTAGGAACTGCAGCTGTATAGTATAAGTGATCCATAAATGGTAGACGTGCATGTTGAAAGCACTGTTGTTGATTTTTGGGGGACAATATTGCATGCCTTTACCCACACATCCAGGGCTTTACAGTGGAGTTTTGGCTACAATCCCATCCTTGTTGTGTACTGATGATAACTAATGGGACTCTAGCTATAGTATGCAGACTTGTATTATTACTGATGTTGTGTATAATATAATTGTATATATTACATACCTAGATGTACATAGTATTACGTAGGTTGAAAATGTCGGGTTGTATATGAACTGATTTCCTGCATGACATTGATGTTTATCATTTAGTTATAATATCAGCCTATACAGGAAATAAATTGTGGTAGAAGTACTAGTGTACATGTGGTTTTGGATTGACAGGAATTCACTGTAAGCAACTTTGCACGTTATACAGATGTGGTTGACTATGACCACAACCTAATCACATAACATCGCAAGTTGTGGTTCATATGGTGTACATAAGTATCTAGTAAGGAGACTGTTAGCTCCACATAATGTGACTCTAGTATGGAGACTGTTAACTCCACATAATGCGACTCTAGTAAGGAGACTGTTAGCTCCACATAATGTGACTCTAGTATGGAGACTGTTAACTCCACATAATGCGACTCTAGTATGGAGACTGTTAGCTCCACATAATGTGACTCTAGTATGGAGACTGTTAACTCCACATAATGCGACTCTAGTAAGGAGACTGTTAGCTCCACATAATGTGACTCTAGTATGGAGACTGTTAACTCCACATAATGCGACTCTAGTATGGAGACTGTTAGCTCCACATAATGCGACTCTAGTATGGAGACTGTTAGCTCCACATAATGTGACTCTAGTATGGAGACTGTTAACTCCACGTAATGTGACTCTAGTATGGAGACTGTTAGCTCCACATAATGTGACTCTAGTATGGAGACTGTTAGCTCCACATAATGTGACTCTAGTATGGAGACTGTTAGCTCCACATAATGCGACTCTAGTATGGAGACTGCTACCTCCACATAATGCGACTCTATGCATAATGTGTAGTTCATTAGTGGTAAAGACCACCTCCATACAGACCACATGTCCTAAGTGACTATTTCTGAAGAATTCAAAATACATTAATCTTCAGAATACACTCCGATACACATCTATGTAAAGACCACCCGTACTAGTGTTGATAGCTACCGGAGGACAGAGTACATGTGTGTGCATGTGTACTGATGCCAAACCATTTATATTATGGTTAACCCAACCTCTTTCCCCTTCCTGCAGGTGGAGGTGGTTTATGTGCGTATATATATATATATTATGCATTATAAAAATTCAATTATTATATATTTGCATGTATTCATGTCAATTAATGCGTACATATGTACTCACAAATGTATTGATATTGGAATGCACTCATATAGTTGTCATTTGATATAAAATTTATATAAAATTAATGTTTTATGACATTATGGGAGCTTTGGGAGTTGCGACTGGTCTCCCAGCTGGAGTAGTGTCTTCTGCATTTGTGGAAGGACCAAGTACTGTCCTCAGTCTCTGCATGTAGAAATTCGAAAGTCCCTGTAAAGCTCTCCAAAAGTGTCTTTAACCCTAAGTGGGTGACCTTTATAATGATTTTTATATAGGGGTTCCGCAGTATTATAAGTAACTAAGTGATAGGAATATGAAGTTAAGTGTATTTGCTCTAGGCCTACATGCTGCTGTATACATAAAAATTAAGATTATATATACAATATATATATACTGTATTGCATAATATAATAGTCTTGTACACCACGGGAATTGATCATTAGTCGAGTTGCTACAAACTATCGTAATGTATTGTCAATTATATAATATTATACGACCATTATGAGTACTGATGCTCCCATTTTGATTTGTTTCATCATTATCCTAATTCCACACTTACATAAAATAATCAAGAAAGAAATTCCTTAAAATTCAAATTCAAATGTACAGTTGCATAACTCCACTGACTGATCGATCAGAAGAGTACATAGGCACCTGATCAATTCATGGTTGAATGTGCAGTAGAACCTCGATGACCCAACACACAATCCCGATCTAGCTACATGGGAATATATAATATGGCATTAGGCTATCAGAGTATGGTGGTTCAATAGTACAGTATAGTATATATGCACATAATGAATGTGTCTCAGAATATTGCCAGATTATAGATAAAGTTGGATTACGGAGTAATTATAATTATAATGTTTGATTT
>OZ026565.1:4338552-4473552 GCA_964020155.1 Chondrilla cf. caribensis | reverse complement strand
TGTGTGTGCATGTGTACTGGTGCCATACCATTCATATAATGGTTAACCCAACCTCTTTCCCCTTCCAGGTGGAGGTGGCATGTACAGTGTGTGGGATAGTAAGGGGGTGTTTTATTACTCTATCCTAGGACAATGCATTGTTTATTATAATATTATGATATATCATGTATAATGATTGTTGTTATTGAACAGTTTATGTATTCATATCAATTAATTTGTATATATGCATGTATTACACATTACGAATGTATTGATATCGGAATGCCATCATAGCTGTCATTCGATATATAATCCAAGTAAATGACTTATGACATTATGACATTGTTTAAAATGTGTAATATAATATTATATGCATTATTATGTCATAACTAGAGTTATTAATATTGCCATAATAATACACTTGCATATATGTATTTTGGGGGGAGAAAAGCCATTATTAAGCACAAAAAAACACCAGTAAGACTGCATGCGTTCTCGAACACAGGGTACAAAAAACATGGGCCCAGAAAAACTGGATGCTTTGCCCTGGGAGAATGTCTGTGCTACACATCTATAGGTCTGTGGTGATTGTGCCTTGACTGTATCCATATAAACTCAATCAATTGCAGCTAGAGTAGAATATGCAATATGCGATAAATTCTCGCTGATCTGCCATACGTACCGCAGTACTATAATATTATTCTACAGTACTAATGAATGTCCAATAACTGATACTGATACTGATCCGATATATTATGCATTCATACGTGTGACTGCAACAGTGTATTTATATTGTAATTTATATTACTCGAAACAAGATGGCCGATTTCAAAACGCCGAGAATTACAAATGGGCTAGAATTCGAGCGCAACGGCTTCGAATAACGTTATAGTTTCAGCAAAGATTCTTCCAAACCTAAAGGAGATGTTAAAATAGTTTGAGGGCGGGGAACGGCTTTTGCGACTGTACTTATATCATTTTTTTTTCAAATAGTACTCTTAGGGTAACTATGAATAGCGCATTCAATATACTAAAATCGGAGTAGGCTGGTGTTCATTTCCACGCATGACACTAAAATAAAGTGTTTTAGGAATTTCCCCCCCAGTCTGGCTTTGGGACTTAATACTGACCTCCCAGCTAGAATAGTACTTGTGCATTTGCGGGAATGGCCAAGTACTCAGTCTCTGTGGAAAGTCCCTGTAAAGCTCTCCATATATAGGTGCCTTTGACCCTGAGTGGGTGACCTTTTTATATAGGGTACACTGCACCACTGCATTATAAGTAGCTAAGCGATAGGATATGAAGTTAAGTACATTTCTTGTACATGCCGCATTATACATATCATATATAAATTGCATAATACCTTTGATATTGTAATGTATTGACCACTATATATCTATACCATAATATTTACATGTGACCATTATGAGTACTAATGCTCCCATTTCTCTTTTGTTTTATCATTATTCTAATTCCACACTCAAATGAAGTCATCAAAAAGAGAACTTCCTTAAATTTCAGTTGCATAACTTAGATGACTGATTGATCAGAAAAGTACATAGGCACCTGATCAATTCATGGTTGAACGTCTAATCAGTGGAATCTTAATGATGCAGTATGCACTGTTGAGATCTACATGACATTGTATACATAAATACATATAAATATACAGTATATGTCAGAGTATTTATATGGTGGTTCCATAGCTATAATATATAGTATAGTATAGTCTGCACTTGGTGGATGTGTCTCAGAATATTGTCAGATTATAGATAAAGTTGGATTACGGAGTTCCGTCTACGGAAGTATAATGGTTCCACAGTACATATTAAATTTAATTGCATACATCACTGATCATTGATCCACATGGTAGAATTTGTCAACTGTTAAGGTACAGGTATAGTGAGTTGGTGGAATCAGTTTGGTGACATTTGATTAAATTACCCAGTTTTTAAATATTGTACTCATCATCACATCTCCTGAGTAGAGGGTATTCTTTGTCACTGCTCCCTCCCGAGTTGATTTTTGTGATTTGATTTCCCTTAATTTCCTGAAAATTTGGACGTTCACAACACGATGGCAGTAATAGTTTCTTGATGGCTGCAGTGAGTGGTTTAAACACCACCATCAACAACAGTGGGGTGATTATAGCTGGTACGTTAGGTAAGAGGAAGTATACCAGGTGTGCATTGACTATGAAAGCAGTCTCATTAGCATAGATCAGAAGAGGAGCTACGAACACGAGTATACTATGAACTATGAGCAATGTGTTCATGATGGTCACAATTGCCAGAAACTTTAATATGGCTACTTTAAATTTCTTGTTCTCACCCAGTGTACCACTGTGCTGCTTCACAAATACAAGAATGGCAATCACGATTCCCACAGAGATGATACGAAGGGGGACACTCGTCAGAGTGAACAGAACTGCTAAGCTTGCATAACTCGCAAATGATCCTTGACCACGACAGACTACTCCGTCGATTGGGAGAGAATAATTGAGAACTGATGGAAACAGGAACACGATACTAGCAATGAGGATAGGGGATACTACTAGCAGTAATGCGATGCTGAAATAGGCTACTCTGACCTTCTGCCGTCCGTATTTGATTACAATGAAGACTAAAACTGAAAAGAACACCAGAAGAACATCCCTTAACACGTAGTCGAGACAACGAAACAGCAATCCTCCATGACAGAATACCGCTCCAACCTCTGTGTTGCGGTTCAGGAAGAGATATTCGGCAATCGAGTACATCACCACGGATGTAGCGGAAACAAAGCCCATTGCTACCATGGCTATCATCAACGCACGCTGAAGCTTGAACTGCTTGAATTCCTTCCCAACACACAGTCCCACTATGGTGATGACACTCAGGAATAGTTGTGCGGGGACAAGAGTAGCGAGAAGAACAGAAACAACCGCATAGTAGCCTTCAACTCCAAAAATACTAGCGAACACCTGTGGGTCACTAACTGTGGTTGTACTCGATACGTTCGTGGAGTTACTCCATATTTCACCCACTGGCATGTTTACGTATGCGTTGCAGCTCCGAGGGCTACTATTAAGGCTCCCAGTAGAGTAGATGTATTCACCTACTTGCCAATTTGATATTCTCCCTCTAAGTACATTTTAAAGCTTCTTCTCCAACAGGCATCACCTTATCTGCTTCCCATTATTAGATTGTGGTGATTGGCTTGATTAAGTTACAAACTGCAGCCACATAATATAGGAATAATTGTATAATATCCATATATGGTAGGCATGTATGTTGAAAGCACCTTTGTTGACAGGGGCTTGACAATTGACTTATTGCTACAACCCCATCCTGGTTGTGCACTGTAGTCAATGATCGTGTATTTGTATGCATTACAGTATAGTTCTGGGTGCCTTAGTATATAGTAGCCCATTGGGCTAGTGGCCAACCCCAGTTAAAATAAGGTATCCTATACTCTCCTAGCTCTACAGACCTGTAAGTAGGTCTATAATAAGTTATGCTGTTATTGTCTTACTAAAACAACACTGCATGACTATATAGCTACTGTTACAGTATGTGTACACAGCATATCATACTGTATGCACTCCTATTAAGCTAGAGTGTATGACAGACATATGTATGTGTATGTGTGTGATATGCAGGTATATCAAACTTAATATTTTTACCAGACCTAGCTGGGGATGTGAACTGAATTCTGAACCAATCCCCATTTACCTACATCAGCTTTAAACCCCTTCTCGCATGACCTGTGCCAGAAGGTTCAGTTTTTTTCTCCTATTCTTCTTCATATGAATTGGAAATATTAAGCACATCCGAATGTAGTTATGGCTACAGGCCACATACAGAGATGGGAATTGTTTCATGTTAGATCACGTCCCCAGCTAGGTGTGGTGAAATTATCAAGTTGACATGCCTTCTTTCCCATGAGCTATACAGAAAGGTGCTTGGCGTTTTCTTCTCCTATACTCTCCCATACATTGAAAAAATATTAGGCACCTTCAAATGTAGCTAGAGTTACAGGCCACATGCAGAGATGGGAATTATTTCGTAAGTTAGTTTATGTCCCCAGCTAGATTTGGTGAAATTATCAAGTTGACACGCTCCCTCCCCCATGAGCTGTACAGAACGTTGCTTAGAGTTTTATCTCCTATACTTTCCCTTACATTGAAAAAAACATTATGCACTTCTGAATGTAGCTATGACTACGGGCCACATACAGAGATGGGAATTGTTTCATAAGTTAGTTCACGTCCCCAGCTTGCTCTGTCTGTAATATAAAAGGGCAAAATTGCCTTATATGACATTATGGTGTGTGTCAGAGTATGGTGGTTTGATAGTACAGAGTAGTCTGCACATGATGGATGTGTCCTGCATGGAATATTGTGGTAAGATAAAAAAGTTGGATTATGGAGGTTCTATCTCTAGAATTAACTGTGTCTATGTGCATGAATTTAAGTGTACATCAGTGGCTCTAATGGTGGACGGCCAAAGCGCTCAGTATCATGTTGAAAGTACTGTTGTTATACAATATTGCATGCCGTTACCCCCACACACGGGGCTTTATTGTGGAGTTATGCCTACAATCCCATCCTTGTTGTGCACTGCAGTAGGCAGACATGTATTATTTCTAATGTTGTGTATAATATAATGGTATATATTACATACCTAATTGTACGTAGATTGAAAATGTCGGGTTGTATATGAACTGACTTCCTGACATTGATGTTTATCAATTAGTTATAATATCAGTCTATATACAGGAAATAAAGTGTGGTGGATGGTGTGGTTATGGATTGACAGGAATTCATCGTAAGTGATTTGCACGTTATACAGATGTGGTTGACTATATGACCACAACCTAATCACATAACATTGCAAGTTGTGCAATGGCATGGTTCATATGGTGTACATAAGTATCTGGTATGGTAACTATAATCACTTTAGTATGGAGACTGTTAGCTCCGCGTAATGCGACTCTAGTATGGAGACTGTTAGCTCCACATAATGTGACTCTATGCATAATGTGTAGTTCATTAGTGATAAATACCACCTCCATACAGACCACATGTCCTAAGTGAGTATTTCTGAAGTATCCAAACATACACTAATCTTCAGGATACACCCCGATACACATCTATGTAGGGACCACCAGTACTAGTGTTAATAGCTACCGGAGGACAGAGTACATGTGTGTGCATGTGTACTGGTGCCAAACCATTCATATACTGGTTAACCCAACCTCTTTCCCCTTCCTGCAGGTGGAGGTGATTTATGTGCGTATATATACGTATATATATATATATATATATGCATTATAAATATTCAATTATTATATATTTGCATGTATTCATGTCAATTAATGTGTACATATGTACTCACAAATGTATTGATATCGGAATGCACTCATAGTTGTCATTTGATATAAAATCTATATAAAATTAATGTTTTATGACAATATGGGAGCTTTGGGACTTGCGACTGGTCTCCCAGCTGGAATAGTGTCTTCTGCATTTGTGGAAGGACCGAGTACTGTCCACAGTCTCTGCATGTAGAAATTCGAAAGTCCCTGTAAAGCTCTCCATACGTATATCAGTGTCTTCTGCCCTAAGTGGGTGACCTTTATATTGATTTTTATATGGGGGTTCCGCAGTATTATAAGTAACTAAGCGATAGGAATATGAAGTTAAGTGTATTTGCTGTAGGCCTACATGCTGCTGTATACATATTAAGATATTATATACATGCAATATATATATATATATATACTGTATTGCATAATATTTTTAATATCATAATATATTGTCAATTATATAATATTATACGACCATTATGAGTACTAATACTCCCATTTTGATTTGTTTCATCATTATCCTAATTCCAGACTCAAATAAAATAATCAAAAAAGAAATTCCTTAAATTTCAAATTTTATATGCAGTTGCATAACTCAGCTGACTGATTGATCAGAAAAGTACATAGGCACCTGATCAATTCATGGTTGAATGTGCAGTAGAACCTCGATGACCCAACACACTCCTGATCTAGCTACATGGGAATATATATTATACGTAATAGGCTGTCAGAGTATGCATGGTGGTTCAATAGTACAGTATAGTCTGCACCTGGTGGATGTGTCTTAGAATATTATCAGGTTATAGATAAAGTTGGATTACGGAGTTCTGTTTACAGAAATATAATGGTTTCAACATGCGCATAAATTTAATTGCATACATCACTGATCCACATGGTGAATTTATCAACTGTTACAGTACAGGTATAGTGAGTTGGTGGAATCAGTTTTATGACATTTGATTTTAATTATCCAGCTTTAAATTATAACACACTCATCATCACACACATCTCCTGAGTAGAGAGTATCCTTTATTACTGCTTATCCTTGAGTTGATTTTTTGTGATTTGAGCCACTTTTTTCTGAAAATTTTCACAACACGATGGCAGTAATAGTGTCTTGATGGCTGCAGTGAGTGGCTTAAACACCACCATCAACAACAGCGGGGTGATTATAGCTGGTACACTAGGTAAGACGAAGTGTACCAGGTGTGAAATGACTATGAAAGCAGTCTCATTGAAACGGACATGAGCAGGAACTACAAACTGGAGTATGAGTTGAACTATGAGCAATATGTTCATGATGGTCACAATTGCCAGGAACTTCAAAATGGCTATTTTAAATTTCTTGTTCTCCTCCAGTGTGTTACTGTGCTGCTTCACAAATACAAGAATGGCAATCACGATTCCCACGGAGATGACACGGGGAGGGGTACTTGTCAGAGTGAACAGCACTGTTAGGCTTGCATAACTCGCAACTGATAGTAGACCGACACAGACGGCTCCGTCAATTGGGAGCGAGAAATCAACAACCGATGGAATTAGGTACACGATACTTACAATGAGGATAAGGAATACTACTAGCAGTAATGCGATGCTGAAATAGGCTACTCTGACCTTCTGCCGTCCGTATTTGATTACAATGAAGACTAAAACTGAGAAAAACACCAAAAGAACATCCCTTAACACGTAGTCAAGACATAGAAACAGTAATCCTCCATGACAGAATGCCGCTCCAGCCTCTGTGTTGCGGTTCAGGAAGAGATATTCGGCAATCGAGTACATCACCACAGATGTACTGGAAACAAAGCCCATTGCTACCATGGCTATCATCAACGCACGCTGAAGCCTGAACTGCTTGAATTCCTTCCCAACACACAGTCCCACTATGGTGATGACACTCAGGAATAGTTGTGCTGGGACAAGAGTAGCAAGAAGAACAGAAACAACCGCATAGTAGCCTTCCACTCCAAGAATACTAGCAAACGTAGGCGGGTTACTAACTGTGGTTGTATTCATGGTCACATTTGTGGAGACATTCCATATTACAGATTTATCCATAATTTTGTAGCAACTTGACTAAAGATCAATTCCCGTGGTATACAAGACTATATTATATTCATTTCTGACAGGATGTATTCAATTACTTGCCAATTTGATTGTCTCCCCCTTGCTAGTAGTTTTAAAGCTTCCTCTCCAATAGGCATCACCTTATCTGCTTCCCTTCATCAGCTTGATTCAGTTATTAATAACTGCAGCCGTTTAGGAATAATAGTATAAGTGATCCATAAATGGTAGACGTGCATGTTGAAAGTACTGTTGTTGATTTTTGGGGGACAATATTGCATGCCTTTACCCACACACACAGGGCTTTACAGTGGAGTTATGGCTACAATCCCATCCTTGTTGTGCACTGTATATAGGCAGACATGTATTATTGCTAATGTTGTGTATAATATAATGGTATATATTATGTACCTAAATGGACATAGGTTGAAAATGTCGGGTTGTATATGAACTGACTTCCTGACGTTGATGTTTATCAATTGGTTATATCACAGGAAATAAAGTGTGGTGGATAATATGGTTGGGGATTGACAGGAATTCACTGTAAGTGATTTGCACGACATACAGATGTGGTTGACTATGACCACAACCTAATCATTGCAAGTTGTGCAATGGCATGGTTTATATGGTATACATAAGTATCTGGTATGTTAACTGTTAACTCCACATAATGTGACTCTAGTATGGAGACTGTTAGCTCCACATAATGCAACTCTAGTATGGAGACTGTTAGCTCCACATAATGCGACTCTATGCATAATGTGTAGTTCATTAGTGATATATAGATACCACCTCCATACAGACCACATGTCCTAAGTGAGTATTTCTGAAGTATCCAAAATACATTAATCTTCAGAATACACCCCGATACACATCTATGTAGGGACCACCCGTACTAGTGTAGCTACCTGAGGACAGAGTACATGTGTGTGCATGTGTACTGATGCCAAACCATTCATATTATGGTTAACCCAGCCTCTTTCCCCTTCCAGGTGGAGGTGGCATGTACAGTGTGTGGGGATTGTAAGGGGGTGTTTTATTACTCTATCCTAGGACAATGCATTGTTTATTATAATATTATGATATATTATGTATAATGATTGTTGTTATTGAACAGTTTATGTATTCATATCAATTAATTTGTATATATGCATGTATTACACATTACGAATGTATTGATATCGGAATGCACTCATAGCTGTCATTTGATATGAAATCCATGTAAATGATTTATGACATTATGACATTGTTTAAAATGTGTAATATAATATTATATGCATTATTATGTCATAACTAGAGTTATTAATATTGCCATAATAATACACTTGCATATATGTATTTTGGGGGGAGAAAAGCCATTATTAAGCACAAAAAACACCAGTAAGACTGCATGCGTTCTTGAACACAGGGTACAAAAAACATGGGCCCAGAAAAACTGGATGCTTTGCCCTGGGAGAATGTCTGTGCTACACATCTATAGGTCTGTGGTGATTGTGCCTTAACTGTATCCATATAAACTCAATCAATTGCAGCTAGAGTAGAATATGCAATATGCGATAAATTCTCGCTGATCTGCCATACGTACCGCAGTACTATATTCTACAGTACTAATGAATATTATGCATTCATACGTGTGACTGCAACAGTGTATTTATATTGTAATTTATATTACTCGAAACAAGATGGCCGATTTCAAAACGCCGAGAATTACAAATGGGCTAGAATTCGAGCGCAACGGCTTCGAATAACGTTATAGTTTCAGCAAAGATTCTTCCAAACCTAAAGGAGATGTTGAAGTAGTTTGAGGGCGGGGAACGGCTTTTGCGACTGTACTTATATCATTTTTTTCAAATAGTACTCTTAGGGTAACTATGAATAGCGCATTCAATATACTAAAATCGGAGTAGGCTGGTGTTCATTTCCACGCATGACACTAAAATAAAGTGTTTTAGGAATTTTCCCCCCAGTCTGGCTTTGGGACTTGCTACTGACCTCCCAGCTAGAATAGTACTTGTGCATTCGCGGGAATGGCCAAGTACACAGTCTCTGTGGAAAGTCCCTGTAAAGCTCTCCATATATAGGTGCCTTTGACCCTGAGTGGGTGACCTTTTTATATAGGGTACACTGCACCACTGTATTATAAGTAGCTAAGCGATAGGATATGAAGTTAAGTACATTTCTTGTACATGCCGCATTATACATATCATATATAAATTGCATAATACCTTTGATATTGTAATGTATTGACCACTATATATCTATACCATAATATTTACATGTGACCATTATGAGTACTAATGCTCCCATTTCTCTTTTGTTTTATCATTATTCTAATTCCACACTCAAATGAAGTCATCAAAAAGAGAACTTCCTTAAATTTCAGTTGCATAACTCAGATGACTGATTGATCAGAAAAGTACATAGGCACCTGATCAGTTCATGGTTGAATGTCTAATCAGTGGAATCTTAATGATGCAGTATGCACTGTTGAGATCTACATGACATTGTATACATGAATACATATAAATATACAGTATATGTCAGAGTATTTATATGGTGGTTCCATAGCAGCTATAATATAGTACAGTACAGTCTGCACTTGGTGGATGTGTCTCAGAATATTGTCAGATTATAGATAAAGTTGGATTACGGAGTTCCGTCTACGGAAGTATAATGGTTCCACAGTACATATTAAATTTAATTGCATACATCACTGATCATTGATCCACATGGTAGAATTTGTCAACTGTTAAGGTACAGGTATAGTGAGTTGGTGGAATCAGTTTGGTGACATTTGATTAAATTACCCAGTTTTTAAATATTGTACTCATCATCACATCTCCTGAGTAGAGGGTATTCTTTGTCACTGCTCCCTCCCGAGTTGATTTTTGTGATTTGATTTCCCTTAATTTCCTGAAAATTTGGACGTTCACAACACGATGGCAGTAATAGTTTCTTGATGGCTGCAGTGAGTGGTTTAAACACCACCATCAACAACAGTGGGGTGATTATAGCTGGTACGTTAGGTAAGAGGAAGTATACCAGGTGTGCATTGACTATGAAAGCAGTCTCATTAGCATAGATCAGAAGAGGAGCTACGAACACGAGTATACTATGAACTATGAGCAATGTGTTCATGATGGTCACAATTGCCAGAAACTTTAATATGGCTACTTTAAATTTCTTGTTCTCACCCAGTGTACCACTGTGCTGCTTCACAAATACAAGAATGGCAATCACGATTCCCACAGAGATGATACGAAGGGGGACACTCGTCAGAGTGAACAGAACTGCTAAGCTTGCATAACTCGCAAATGATCCTTGACCACGACAGACTACTCCGTCGATTGGGAGAGAATAATTGAGAACTGATGGAAACAGGAACACGATACTAGCAATGAGGATAGGGGATACTACTAGCAGTAATGCGATGCTGAAATAGGCTACTCTGACCTTCTGCCGTCCGTATTTGATTACAATGAAGACTAAAACTGAAAAGAACACCAGAAGAACATCCCTTAACACGTAGTCGAGACAACGAAACAGCAATCCTCCATGACAGAATACCGCTCCAACCTCTGTGTTGCGGTTCAGGAAGAGATATTCGGCAATCGAATACATCACCACGGATGTAGCGGAAACAAAGCCCATTGCTACCATGGCTATCATCAACGCACGCTGAAGCTTGAACTGCTTGAATTCCTTCCCAACACACAGTCCCACTATGGTGATGACACTCAGGAATAGTTGTGCGGGGACAAGAGTAGCGAGAAGAACAGAAACAACCGCATAGTAGCCTTCAACTCCAAAAATACTAGCGAACACCTGTGGGTCACTAACTGTGGTTGTACTCGATACGTTCGTGGAGTTACTCCATATTTCACCCACTGGCATGTTTACGTATGCGTTGCAGCTCCGAGGGCTACTATTAAGGCTCCCAGTAGAGTAGATGTATTCACCTACTTGCCAATTTGATATTCTCCCTCTAAGTACATTTTAAAGCTTCTTCTCCAACAGGCATCACCTTATCTGCTTCCCATTATTAGATTGTGGTGATTGGCTTGATTAAGTTACAAACTGCAGCCACATAATATAGGAATAATTGTATAATATCCATATAATATGGTAGGCATGTATGTTGAAAGCACCTTTGTTGACAGGGGCTTGACAATTGACTTATTGCTACAATCCCATCCTGGTTGTGCACTGTAGTCAATGATCGTGTATTTGTATGCATTACAGTATAAGTTCTGGGTGCCTTAGAGTATAGTAGCCCATTGGGCTAGTGGCCACCCCAGTTAAAATAAGGTATCCTATACTCTCCTAGCTCTACATACCTGTAGGTGGGTCTATAATGAGTTATGCTGTTATTGGCTTACTAAAACAACACTGACTAGCTACTGTTACAGTATGTGTACACAGCATATCATAATGTATGACCAATTAAGCTAGTGTGTATGACAGACATATGTACAAGTGTATGACATTGTGTGTAATATGCAGGTATATCAAACTTAATATTTTTACCAGACCTAGCTGGGGATGTGAACTGAATTCTGAACCAATCCCCATTTAGTACCTACATCAGCTTTAACCCCCTTCTCGCATGACCTGTGCCAGAAGGTTCAGTTTTTTTCTCCTATTCTTTTTCATGAATTGGAAATATTAAGCACATCCGAATGTAGTTATGGCTACAGGCCACATACAGAGATGGGAATTGTTTCATGTTAGTTCACGTCCCCAGCTAGGTGTGGTGAAATTATCAAGTTGACATGCCTTCTTTCCCATGAGCTATACAGAAAGGTGCTTGGCGTTTTCTTCTCCTATACTCTCCCATACATTGAAAAAATATTAGGCACCTTCAAATGTAGCTAGAGTTACAGGCCACATGCAGAGATGGGAATTATTTCGTAAGTTAGTTTATGTCCCCAGCTAGATTTGGTGAAATTATCAAGTTGACACGCTCCCTCCCCCATGAGCTGTACAGAACGTTGCTTAGAGTTTTATCTCCTATACTTTCCCTTACATTGAAAAAACATTATGCACTTCTGAATGTAGCTATGACTACAGGCCACATACAGAGATACGAATTGTTTCATAAGTTAGTTCATGTTCCCAGCTAGGTGTGGTGAAATTATCAAGTTGACACACCCCCTCTCCCATGAGTTATGTAAAAAGGTGCTTAACGTTTTTCTCCTATACTCTCCCATACATTGAAAAAAATATTAAGCACCTCCGAATGTAGCTGGAGTTATGGGCCGCATATGGAGATGGGAATTGTTTCATAAGTTGGTTCATGTGCCCAGGTAGGTCTGGTAAATATATGAAGTTGACACACCTTCTTTCCCATAAGCTATACAAAAAGGTGCTTAGCGTTTTTTTATACCCTGTAGCATACATTGAAATGATATAATAAGCACCTCCGAATGTAGCCAGAGTTACGGGCCACATACGGAGATGGGAATTGTTTCATAAGTTAGTTCACGTCCCCAGCTTGCTCTGTCTGTAATATAAAAGGGCAAAATTGCCTTATATGACATTATGGTGTGTGTCAGTGTATGGTGGTGTGTGTCAGAGTATGGTGGTGTATGTCAGAGTATGGTGGTTTGATAGTACAGTGTAGTCTGCACATGGTGGATGTGTCCTGGAATATTGTGGCCAGAAAAAAAGTTGGATTATGGAGGTTCTATCTCTAGAATTAACTGTGTCTATGTGCATGAATTTAAGTGTACATCAGTGGCTCAAATGGTGGACGGCCAAAGCGCTCAGTAGCTAACTAAAATAAAGTTTCTCCCAGTCTGGTGGTCAGTCGCAACACTCTCTACAAAAGAACCGTAGGGGGGAGCTTTGGGACTAGCGACTGACCACCCAGCTCGAATAGTACTTCTGCATTCGCGGGAATGGCCAAGTACACAGTCTCTGTGGAAAGTCAATGTAAAGCTCTCCTCTGACCCTGAGTGGGTGACCTTCTTACTGATTTCTATGAAGGGTATACTGTACCACTGCAGCATAAGTAACTAAGTGATAGGATATGAAGTTAAGTATATTTCTTGTACATGCTGCAGTATACATATCATATATAAATTGCATAATACCTTTAATATCGTAATGTGTTGAACATTATATATATATATATATATATATATATATATACCATAATATATGTGACCATTATGAGTACTAATGCTCCCATTTCTCCTTTGTTTTATCATTGTTCTAATTCCACACTCAAATGAAGTCATCCAAAAATAAATTTCAAATTTTATTATACAGTTGCATAACTCAACTGACTGACTGATCAGAAACGTATATATGCACCTGCAAAATTCATGGTTGAATGTCTAATCAGTGGAATATTAATGATACAGCATGCACTGTTGATATCTGTATACATGAATACATATAAATATCGAAGGATATAATGGTCCCATAGCTTTATAGTACAGTATAGTCTGCACCTGATGGATGTGTATCAGAATATTGTCAGATTACAGATAAAGTTGGATTATGGAGTTCCGTCTACAGAAGTATAATGGTTCCAATATGCATGTGCATAAATTTAATATTTTTGTACATCAGTGATCCACATGGTGGAATTTGCCAACTGGTACAGTACAGGTATAGTGAGTTGGTGGAATCAGTTTGGCGACGTTTGATTTTAATTATCCAGTTTTAAATAATACACTCATCATCAAGCACATCTCCTGAGTAGAGGGTATTCTTTGTCTCTGGTCCCTCCTGAGTTGATTGCTGTGATTTGAGCTTCCTTTTTCTGAAAATTTTCACAACAGGATGGCTGTAATAGTGTCTTGATGGCTGCAGTGAGTGGTTTAAACACCACCATCAACAACAGCGGGGTGATTATAGCTGGTACATTAGGTAAGAGGAAGTATACCAGGTGTGCATTGACTATGAAAGCAGTCTCACTAACATAGATCAGAAGAGGAGCTACGAACTCGAGTATAAAATGACCTATGAGCAATGCGTTCATGATGGTCACAATTGCCAGGAACTTTAATACGGCTACTTTAAATTTCTTGTTCTCACCCAGTGTGCCACTGTGCTGCTTCACAAATACAAGAATGGCAATCACGATTCCCACAGAGATGGCACGGAAGGGAAAGCTTGTCGAAGCCAACAGCACTGCTAGGGGTGTATAACTCGCAACTGATGCTTGAGCGCGACAGACTACTCCATCAATTGGGATCGAAAAATCGAACACCGGTGCAATTAGGACCACGATACTAACAATGACAAGGAAGGATACTACTAGCAGTAGTGCGATGCTGAAATAGGCTACTTTGACCTTCTGCCGTCCGTATTTGATTACAATGAAGACTAAAACTGAGAAAAACACCAAAAGAACATCCCTTAACACGAAGTCGAGACAAATAAACAGTAATCCTCCATGACAGAATGCCGCTCCAGCCTCTATGTCGCGGTTCAGGAAGAGATATTCGGCGATCGAGTACATCACCACAGATGTACTGGAAACAAAGCCCATTGCTACCATGGCTATCATCAACGCACGCTGAAGCTTGAACTGCTTGAATTCCTTCCCAACACACAGTCCCACTATGGTGATGACACTCAGGAATAGTTGTACTGGGACAAGAGTAGCAAGAAGAACAGAAACAACCGCATAGTAGCCTTCTACTCCAAGAATACTAGCGAACGTAGGCGGGTCACTAACTGCGGTTGTACTCGATACGTTCGTGGAGTTACTCCATATTTCACCCACTGGCATGATTACGTTGCGGCTCCGAGGGCTACTATTAAGGCTCCCAGTAAAGTAGATGTATTCACCTACTTGCCAATTTGATTTTCTCCCTCTAAGTACTTTTTAAAGCTTCTTCTCCAACAGGCATCACCTTATCTGCTTCCCATTATTAGACTGTGGTGATTGGCTGGAGTAGGTTATGAACTGCAGCCACATAATATAGGAATAATTGTATATCCATATATGGTAGGCGTGTATGTTGAAAGCACCTTTGTTGTCAGGGGCTTGACTTATGCACTGCAGTCAATCATGTATTTGTAGGCATTACAGTATAGTTCTGGGTGCCTTAGTAGTAGCCCATTGGGCTAGTGGCCACCCCAGTTAAAATACGGTATCCTACGTATACTCTCCTAGCTCTACAGACCTGTAGGTGGGTCTATAATAAGTTACGCTGTTATTGGCTTACTAAAACAACACTAGTTACTGTTACAGTATGTGTACACAGCATAGCATAATGTATACACTCCTATTTAGCTAGTGTGTATAGATATAGCTATATTAGATGACAGACATATGTATAAGTGTATAATTTAAAGTGTGTATGCGAGTGTATCAAACTGATATTTTTATCAGACCTAGCTGGGGATGTGAACTAAATACTGAACCAATCCCCATTTACCTACATCAGCTTTAGCCCCCTTCTCCCATAACCTGTGCCAGAAGTTTCAGTGTTTTCCTCCTATTCTCTTTCATGAATTGGAAAATTGATATTAAGCACCTCCGAATGTAGTTAGGATTACAGGCCACATATGGAGATGGGAATTGTTTCATGTTAATTCACGTCCCCAGCTAGGTGTGGTGAAATTATCAAGTTGACATACCTTCTTTCCCATGAGCTATACAGAAAGAACACATTTTGTAATGCACATTTCCATTATAAAAGGAATTAAGCTTGGGTTAACAAATTTGCAAACCCACAAAGATCAAAGGGAGATCAAAGAGTGTTTACACATTCAAAACACATAATAAATAACAATAATCAATTAGTTCAATAAACTTGCAGCTGTTGCAGCTGATGCCTCTATGGGTTTGCAAATTTGTGGACCCAAGCCTGATTCCTTTTATAATGGAAATGTGCATTACAAAATGGATGGTGTTAAAGGTGCTTAGCATTTTCTTCTCCTATACTCTCCCATACATTGAAAAATATTAAGCACCTCCAAATGTAGCTAGAGTTACGGGCCACATACAGAGATAGGAATTATTTCATAAGTTAGTTTATGTTCCCAGCTAGGTGCGGTGAAACTGTCAAGTTGACACGCCCCCTCTCCCATGAGCTATGCCAAAAGGTACTTAATGTTATTCTCCTATACTCTCCCATACATTGAAAAAATATTAAGCATCTCCGAATGTATACCTGGAGTTATGGGCCACATATGGAGATGGGAATTGTTTCATAAGTTAGTTCATGTGCCCAGGTAGGTCTGGTAAATATAACAAGTTGACACACCTTCTTTCCCATAAGCTATACAAAAAGGTGCTTAGCATTTTTTTATACCCTGTAGCGTATTACATTGAAATGATATAATAAGCACCTCCGAATGTAGCTAGAGTTACGGGCCACATACGGAGATGGGAATTGTTTCATATGTTAATTCATGTCCCCGGCATATGGGGTGCCATTTGTAAAAGACCTTTTAATGTACAACCACATGTAGAACCAAGATATTTACATACATCCATGGATGTATGACCAAGTGGTGACCAACAATATGTGTTTGGTTGCCGGTCACTGAAGCTCCCCTGTGTCCATATGATATAATATTATGCATCAAAACTATAATTTTCTGTATGTACATTCCGAAGGAGTTACTGGCCGGGAAATTAAAAAAATTGTTACTAGTCACTCTGGACTGACCAGTGTCCATATCCAAATTACTAGTGAATACAATTTCTGATGTATACGTCCAATATGAGTGATTCTATTTTGATTAGTTCTATCATTATTCCGATTCCACACTCAAATAAATATTCATTGAAGAAGAAATTACTTAATTTCGAATTTAATTATACTGTTGCACCACTCAACTGATTGACTGTTTGTTCATAGTTGAATGTCCCATCAGTGAATCTTAATGACCTAGCACACACACTTCAGATCTACATGGGAATGTACAATATGGATATTATTCTTATTATTAGATTACCACATCCCCTCCAGCACTAGTGTAAAACTACCTTATATGACATTATGGTGTGTGTCAGAGTATGGTGGTGTATGTCAGAGTATGGTGGTGTGTGTCAGAGTATGGTGGTGTGTGTCAGAGTATGGTGGTGTATGTCAGAGTATAGTAGTGTGTGTCAGATTATGGTGACGTATGTCAGAGTATGGTGCAGTGTGTGTCAGAGTATAATATTATGGTGGTGTATGTCAGAGTATGGTGGTGTGTGTCAGGGTATGGTGGTGTGTGTCAGGGTATGGTGGTGTGTGTCAGATTATGGTGTAGTCTGCACATGATGGATGTGTCCTGCATGGAATATTGTGGTAACTTAAAGATAAAAAAGTTGGATTATGGAGGTTCTATCTCTAGAATTAACTGTGTCTATGTGCATAAATTTATGTGTAAGTACATAGTACATTACACATTACATCAGTGGCTCTAATGGCGGACGGCCAAAGCGGTCACTAGCGCTACGTACTTGGCACGATTGTGTTGTGTGGAAGGTGCTTCCGAGGGATTCACATGGCTTCGACATCCGGCCGGGATCAGGAAGAAGGTAGTTATAAATGGCTTCTGAAATACTACCAATTGAAGCAATCGAGTGGGAAAAACTAATCGTAGGCGACAAGATTGGGGAGGGATCTTTCGCCAAAGTCTACGAAGCGGAGTGGGATCATGCCAACTACGCCGTCAAGAAGTTCAGAAAGTCGAGAGATCCGCTAACTAGCCGATTCGGGGAATGGGAGAGAGAGTGTCGTATCTGGTCCTCTTTGAGACACCCCAACATTGTGACGCTCTACGGGATAGCGTTTCAAGAAGAGGATCGTTCGAAACCGCCTCTACTCGTGATGGAGAGAATGGAGAAAACCTTGTCGTGTCATCTCAGGGACACTTCACCGGAAGGACCCGGTAGAGCCTCCTTCCCATTCGACGCCAAAATATCGATCCTCCTCCAGGTTTGTAAGGGTCTTGTTCATCTTCACAAAAAAGGTCTTGTCCACGGGGATTTGACGAGCAACAACGTGTTGTTGAATATTCCCCAACCTGGAAACGTCGCTGCCAGATTATCAGATTTTGGGGTATCGCGTAGTTTGATGGGACCCATCTCCATGTCCACATTAGGCACAGAGTGCTATATGCCCCCAGAAGTGAGTGAGGATCCACCGCGTTTAACCTCCAAGGTGGATGTGTATTCAGTTGGTGTGCTAGCAATACACACAGTCACACACAAGTGTCCGAAGCGCTTACCTGCTACAAGGACGACATCAACTGGATTGGAAGCTATTTGTGAGTACGAGAGATTCTCACGAGCCCTGAAGGAATTCAAGAAAGACGATAACGTCCTATTGCCTTTGATAGAGAAGTGCTTAGATAATGATCCTCAAGCTCGACCAGAAGCCAAAGAGATCATTGAAGAACTTGGAGAGATGAAGAATAAAATGCCCAACTCACAGATGCAGATGGTACCTAGCAAATCAGCTGAAGAAGCATCTTCGTCTACTCATTCCATGCAACCTGTCTACAACATCACACATAATGTGACAAGCAACATATCTCTTTCTGGATGTAGCATAGGTGACAGTAATATGCAGTTTATTGGGAGCAGTTTCAATCCGGCATCCCCTCATGTGAGTACTGTTGAAACTGTAATGGTTAGTCAAAAAGTTTTAAAATTATTACTATTAATTACTAATTAATGTCATGATTATGATTAATTACAATACATTTTATAGTAACTGTAACAATGCCTTCTTTTTAGGATCAAGCTCAGATTGATCATGGGCCTTCGCATTTGCTTCCTCTGGAAGAGAGAAGGAGATCAGGTTTAGATGGAGCAGGGGTGGTCACAATACGATGGAAGGTGCAGTAATACCCATTGAGGGAGTATCCACAGGCCAAGAAGGAACCACACTGGGCCCCATTAGAGGAACCACACCCACAGCAGAAACCACGCCCATTGAGGGAAGCACACCCACAGTAGAAACCACATCCATTGAGCGAACCACACCCACAGTAGAAACCACGTCAATAGAAGGAACCACACCCACAGTAGAAACCACGTCAATAGAAGGAACCACACCCACAGCAGAAACCACGCCCATTGAGAGAACCATGCCCACAGCAGAAACCATGTCCATAGAAGGAACCACACCCACAGTAGAAACCACACCCATTGAGGGAATCACACCCACAGCAGAGACCGTGTTTATAGAAGGAACCACACCCACAGCAGAAAACACGTCCATTGAGGGAACCACACCCACAGCAGGAACCACGCCCATTGAGGGAACCAAACCCACAGCAGGAACCACGTTCAAAGAAGAAACCACACTCACAGCAGAAACCATGCCCATTGAGGGAACAACACCCACAGCAGGAACCACACCCATAGAGGGAACCACACCCACAGCAGGAACCACGTTCATAGAAGGAACCACACCCACAGCAGAAGTCACGTCCATTGAGGGAACCACACCCACAGCAGGAACCACGCCCATTGAGGGAACCACACCCACAGCAGGAACAACGTTCATTGAAGAAACCACACCCACAGCAGAAATCACGCCCATTGAGGGAACCACACCCACAGCAGGAACCATGTTCATAGAAGGAAGTACATCCATAGAAGGAACCACACCCACATCAGAAACCACGTTCATTGAGGGAACCACACCCACAGCAGAAAGCCATGCAAGAACCATACAGAGTGAAGGAAGCCATCAAGAAATATCCAGTCCAAGCGAGAAAGAAGAGAATAAGACATCTTCAAAGAAGGAAAAAAATCCAGAAAAGGTAAATAAGGAATTTTATTCCGTATAACATGACATTGTGTATATGTGTTAGTATGTATGTACTGCTTGTATGATATATATTTTTAAATTTAGAATGGAATAGAATTTTAGTACATAAATGTATCACTATGTCATATTGATACTGCATGTATACACGATATAATATATTATATTATACTTTTTTCCTAGTTTGCAGCTATCAAGCGGAATTCCATTCGGTCCAAACAAGTGAAATACAATCCTTATCAGAAAGAACTACGATGCTATGTGCCAGGATTTGCCCTGGTTAAAGATGACTTTGAAGATGACTATTATGACGAGGATGATATAGTGTGTACAAAACCATGTAATGTGGTACAACTGGATGGATCACTATATTTTTATTCAATTTATGGTTCCCAAATCAATCGGATGTGCAGGGGAGGTCAGATGGTGAAAATTGATAATCTAATAATGAGGAATTTATCAGTTGCTGCCTCAACAAGGCAACGACGCCTGCATGTTATTGGGACGGAAAGTATTCTATTAGGTTCCGGTCACGTCATACTCACTCTCGACCCATCTCAACCAAAGTGTGAATTTGATCAATATTATTATCCTCCATTACCTTTGAAGATTGATTTTCATTACACTGTATCATTGTGTATTGGAAGTTGCTTATTTATTGTCATAGGGTTCAGGATGGGAGAGTTTGAAGGTCAAGTGAGGCTGCTTGGTTTTGATCAGAATTCATCACACTGGGAGTGGTCAACATTGAGCCAGTGTCCGGTGAGCTCTGGAGCTGATGTCCATGAGAATCGTCAACTTCTTCAGTATAGGGACAACCTTCTCTATGTGAGTGGTCGTGAGGTTGTCATGGTTCCTATGGCAACAGTTATGAGTGCTCTATCAACACAAGTGGATATTCCTTCAGAGTCATGGATGTCACTCCGAGAATTACCAGAGGATGAGGGGAAGTTGATTGTCTTTCGAGAGCAATTATTGTCTGTTGGTGGATTGGCAAGTGCTTGGGTAGATGATGTATATTGGGAAGATTTCCAACGTGCAACTGGCAATGTGTACGTTTATCGCCATGATTCTGCAGAGTGGTTTGCAGTGGCTTGTCTCAATCAGCCTCGCTTTTGTCCAGCCTTATTTGTTGCTAACGACAAGCTATACGTTGTTGGTGGTCAAGTTGTTAGTCATGGGGAAAGACATGAGCTTGCAGCTGAGCGGTGGCCTGTGGATGAAGTGTCTGAAGATAATCCCGAGTTTTCTCCTCACATGGACGAGGACTATCTGGCTTCATTAGGAGCATTAACTCCAAGGAGTTCTAGTCCTCAAGGTGTTGAGACGGATCTTCAAAGTGTCGTACAGAATCCTCAAGGTGTTGTAGAGATTCCTAAAAGTATCGTACAGGATCTTCAAGGTGTTGTACAGGATCTTCAAGGTGTTGTACAGGATCCTCAAAGTGTGGTACAGGATCTTCAAGGTGTTGTACAGGATCCTCAAAGTGTTGTACAGGATCTTCAAGGTGTTGTACAGGATCCTCAAGGTGTTGTACAGGATCTTCAAGGTGTTGTACAGGATCCTCAAAGTGTTGTACATTATCCTCAAAGTGTGGTACAGGATCCTCAAGGTGTGGTACAGGATCCTCAAGGTGTCGTACAGGATCCTCAAGGTGTCGTACAGGATCTTCAAGGTGTTGTACAGGATCCTCAATGTGTTGTACAGGATCCTCAATGTGTTGTACAGGATCCTCAAAGTGTTGTACAGGATCCTCAAAGTGTTGTACAGGATCCTCAATGTGTTGTACAGGATCCTCAAGGTGTCGTACAGGACCCTCAAGGTGTTGTACAGGATCCTCAAAGTGTTGTACAGGATCCTCAAAGTGTTGTACAGGATCCTCAAAGTGTTGTACAGGATCCTCAATGTGTTGTGCAGGATCCTCAAGGTGTTGTACAGGATCCTCAAAGTGTCGTACAGGATCCTCAGCCAGTGTAGCTTATACCTAAAAGATACATATTAAGGAGTTTCAAGCCAGTTCTCAATCGACCATATGCAAACATTTATTAGGATTGTACAGTATAAAACAATGATTGCACCATAATTACAATATTATGTATGTCACACTGTATGGATATATTACATACTCGGAATGCTACATACAATACATGTTGGCACTGTGTGGATATTATATATACAGACAAGTGGGGTGTGCTATTTATTTGTGTCAAATCAGTTTGATGACATTTGATTTTTGAATATTCAGTTATTGAATAAATAATATTATACTCATCATCAAGCACGCATCCTGAGTAGAGGGACTTCTTTGTCACTGCTCCCTCCTGAGTTGATTGTCATTGTGATTTGAGCTCCCTTAATTTTCTGAAAATTGGAACGTTCACAACACGATGGCCGTAATAGTGTCTTGATGGCTGCAGTGAGTGGCTTAAACACCACGATCAGCAACAGCGGGGTGATTATAGCTGGTACATTAGGTAAGAGGAAGTATACCAGGTGTGCATTGACTATGAAAGCAGTCTCATTGTCACTGACCAGAAGAGCAGGTAGGAACTCGAGTACGAATTGAACTATGAACAATGCATTCATGATGGTCACAATTGCCAGAAACTTTAATACGGCTACTTTAAATTTCTTGTTCTCCTCCAGTGTGTTACTGTGCTGCTTCACAAATACAAGAGTGGCAATCACGATTCCCACAGAGATAACACGGGGAGGGATACTTGTCAGAGAAAGCAGCACTGCTAGGCTTGCCTTACTCGCAAATGATCCTTGACTACGACAGACTACTCCGTCAATTGGGATCGAATAATTGACAACTGATGGAAATAGGACCACGATACTTACAATGAGGATAGTTGATACTACTAGCAGTAATGCGATGCTGAAATAGGCTACTCTGACCTTCTGCCGTCCGTATTTGATTACAATGAAGACTAAAACTGAAAAAAACACCAAAAGAACATCCCTTAACACGAAGTCGAGACAACGAAACAGTAATCCTCCATGACAGAATGCCGCTCCAGCCTCTGTGTTGCGGTTCAGGAAGAGATATTCGGCAATCGAGTACATCACCACAGATGTACTGGAAACAAAGCCCATTGCTACCATGGCTATCATCAGCGCACGCTGAAGCTTGAAATGCTTGAATTCCTTCCCAACACACAGTCCCACTATGGTGATGACACTCAGGAATAGTTGTGCTGGGACAAGAGTAGCAAGAAGAACAGAAACAAACGCATAGTAGCCTTCCACTCCAAGAATACTAGCGAACGTAGGCGGGTGACTAACTGTGGTTGTACTCGATACGTTCGTGGAGTTACTCCATATTTCACCCACTGACATGATCACGTTGCAGCTCTAGATGTAGGTTGGGCCAGACTGGGGAGGTCACTAGCCCAGAGGGCGACTATTAAGGCTCACATTAAAGTAGATGTAGTAGATGTATGCACTTGCCAATGATTTTGATTGTCTCGGACTCTCCCTCTTGCTAGTACTTTAATAAAGCTTTTTCTCCGACAGGTATCAACTTATCTTGGAGAAGAAGCTCTGTGCTCCCCCCCTAACCCTAGCTACATTCGGTGGCTTAATATTTTTAATGCACGTAAGAGAATAGGAAAAAACACTATAAGAACCTTCTGGCACAGGTATAGGCAGGCAGGCATAGGTACAGGTTTTCATAATATAGTTCAGGCCGGCCACCAGCTAGGTCCAGTTAAGATATTATATTGACACACACCATCTCCCTTGAGCTATACAAGAAGGTGCTCAGCGTTTTCTTCCATTCTCTTCCCTGCATTCAGGAATATTAAGCACATCCAAATGTAGCTGGTGTTTCGAGCAATGTACTGAGATTATGATAGATTATGTTTTGCATGTAATTTCTGGACCATATATGACCCTGGTATACACACCCTCCCATTTCCTATACCAGAAAGTACTATACTCTCCCACACATTGAAAAATATTAAACACCTCGAGCTCTGAATGTAGCTAGGGCAATGAGCCACATAAAGAGAAGTGATGAAATGGGAGGTGTTTCACAATTTAGTTTATGCCACTAGCTTGATATGGTAAATTATCAGGTTGACATGGTCCCTCTCCCACGAGCTACGTATGCAGGAATGTGCTAATAATAATATGGTGTTTTTCCAAAATTTAATAATCTCTCAATCCCATACATTTGATATTGTTACTTGTCAGGTTCCTTAACGTTTTATCACTGGTCGCCACGGGCTCACATGGATATGGACACTGGTCATATGGGCTGACCAATGTCCTTATCCAATTCATCAATACAATTCCTGGTGCATGCATGCCTTCCTGGGTGCACTATAGGCCTTGTGGTGACCAGTAATAAAATGTCAAATTCTATTGCTGGTCACCACGGTCACTCTGGTGTCCATGTGGTGCATCATAGCACAAATACTGATGCATGTACACACTACTGGAGGTGGTACTGACCTTGTGGTGACCAACAATATGTGTTTTGTCACTGGTCAGAGAAAGCCCCCTGGGTCCATATGATACATATTCTATTTATACATGTACTTTTATCTAGTACATTCTAATGAAGGTGCTATAGACTTCTTGGTGACTGGCCAGGTGATTTAGGATTTTGTCACTGGTCACCACAGGCTGTCCAGTGTCCATGTCAAACTCACCAACACTATTTCGAATGCATACACACCGTCCTGAGTGTACTATAGGCCTCTCTGGTGTGTACGTGATGCACCATAGCACAAATACGGATGCATGGACACACTCCTGGAACTAGTACGTTCCTTCCGATAACAAAAATGATACGTTTTGTCACGGATCAAAAATTCTCCCCAGTGTCCATATGGCACATATAATATTGCACCTTGTAATGATCACTCAGGTAAGTTCACATTCCATTGCTGGTCACCAGGGGCTACCCAGTGTCCATGCCAAACTCACCAACACAATTTCGTATGCATACACATCGTTCTTAGTGTTCTATAGGCCTCGTGGTGACAAGGCTCTCCTGTGTGCATGTGATGCACCATAGCACAAATATGGATGCACGGACACACTCCTGGAATGAGTACGATCCTTCTGATAACAAAAATGATACGTTTTATCGTAGATCAAAAATTCTCCCTGGTATCCAAATGGCAAATATAATATTGCATATATTTTTGTATGTACATTCCAATATGAGTGTAATACACCTTGTAATGATCACTCAGGTAATTTCCCATTCCATTGCTGGTCACCATGCAGGGGCTGCCCAGTGTCCGTGCCAAACCCACCAACACAATTTCGTATGCATACACACCATCCTGAGTGTGCTATAGGCCTCGTGGTGACAAGCAAATAATATCATTTTTTTCTTGTCACCACGGCCTCTTCTGTATGCATGTTATGCACAAATATGGTTGCACAGACACACTCTTGGAACCAGTACAGTCCTTCTGATAACAAAAATGATACGTTTTGGCGCCAATCAAAAATACTCCCCATTTTCCATATGGTAGAAATAATTAATTTTGAAGTATTTTGTAGAATTCCTTCTACACATGCATTTGAAGTTAATTTTTTTTCAATGGCCATCTGGAGTTTGCACTAAACAGGGTTCATATGTCACCTTGAGGTCTATGCTACCATTAGTTTTTGAATTATTATTTGTCATTATTGTTATTATTTTTTGGAGAGGACATTGGTGGTGACCGGCAATGAAATACAGAAATTACCAGTTAAGTTATATCATCATATGCATGAAGTCTCTAGCACCTCCATATGAATATACGTACGGACAAAGTATTACGTGACATTATGTGTCATTATCTGAGAAACTGTGGCGCCTGCATGCAATACTGAGTGTTGTCCGACTTATGTATGCTATACTGGTTATATTATATTGTACTGGAATCTAAATTGACCTCATGTGTCACGACTACAAATTATTTAAAAAAACTGAGTTGTATACGCCTTGAGATTTAAGTATACTATGGAGGGCATATGACAGCCAGAATGTTATACCTCAAAGGTACATATTAAGGATTTTCAAGCCTGCTTTGAATTGGCCATATACAAACATTCATTATATTGTACAGTATAATACAATGATTTCACCATATGTATACACACTATAATATGATAATACTCGGAATGGTACATTACATGTTGGCACTATTATACAGGCAAATGGGGTAGGTAATTTTTATTCGTGTGCAATAAGTTTGATGACGTTTGATTTTCAAATATTCAGTTTTCGAATAATATTACACTCATCATCAAGCACGCATCCTGAGTAGAGGGTCTTCTTTGTCACTGCTCCCTCCTGAGTTGCTTGTCATTGTGATTTGAGTTCCCGCGTTAACGTTAACGTTTGCCTGAAAATTTGGACTTTCACAACACGATGGCAATACTAGCGTCTTGATGGCTGCAGTGAGTGGTTTAAACACTACGATCAACAACAGCGGGGTGATTATAGCTGGTACGTTAGGTAAGACGAAGTGTACCAGGTGTGCGATAATTATGAAAGCAGTCTCATTGACACGGACCAGAAGAGGAACTACAAACGTGAGTATGCCTTGAGCTATTAGCAATCCGTTCATGATGGCTACAATTGCCAGAAACTTTAAAACGGCTACTTTAAATTTCTTATTGTCACCCAGTGTGTCACTGTGCTGCTTCACAAATGCAAGAGTGGCAATCACGATTCCCACAGAGATGACACGAGAGGGAATGCTCGACAGAGCCAACAGAACTGCTAGGTTTGTATAACTCGCAAGTGATCCTAGACCGCGACAGACGGCTCCGTCAATTGGGAGCGAGAAATCAACAACCGATGGAATTAGGAACACGATACTTACAATGAGGATAGTTGATACTACTAGCAGTAATGCGATGCTGAAATAGGCTACTCTGACCTTCTGCCGTCCGTACTTGATTACAATGAAGACTAAAACAGAAAAGAACACCAAAAGAATATCCCTTAACACGTAGTCGAGATAACCAAACAGTAATCCTCCATGACAGAATACCGCTCCAACCTCTATGTCGCGGTTCAGGAAGAGATATTCGGCAATCGAATACATCACCACAGATGTACTGGAAACAAAGCCCATTGCTACCATGGCTATCATCAACGCACGCTGAAGCTTGAACTGCTTGAATTCCTTCCCAACACACAGTCCCACTATGGTGATGACACTCAGGAATAGTTGTGCTGGGACAAGAGTAGCAAGAATAACAGAAACAAACGCATAGTAGCCTTCCACTCCAAAAATACTCGTTGTCACATTCGTGGCGGAGACATTCCATACTTCTGATTCATCCATAATTTTACAGCAACTCGACTAACGATCAGTTCCCGTGATATACAAGACTAGAATATATTCATTCCTGACAGGATGTATGCAGTTACTTGCCAATTTGATTATCTTCCACTTGCTAGTAGTTTTAAAGCTTCTCCTATAGGCATCACTTTATCTGCTTCCAATCACTAGATTATGGTGATCACCTTGATCCAGTTAGGAACTGCAGCCGTATAGGAACAATAGTCTAAGTGATCCATAAATGGTAGACGTGCATGTTGAAAGTACTGTTGTTATACAATATTGCATGCCTGTACCCCCACACACAGGGCTTTATAGCGGAGTTATGGCTACAATCCCATCCTTGTTGTGCACTGTAGGCAGACATGTATTATTACTAATGTTGTGTATATAATGGTATATATTACATACCTAGATGTACATGGGTTGGAGTTTTCGGGCTGTATATGAACTGACTTCCGTCAATGATGTTCATTAATTAGTTACATGACTCTACAGGAAATGACATTGTGGTGGATAATGTGCATGGTTGTGGATTAACTGTAAGTGATTTGCATGTTATACAGATGTCGTTGACAACGACCACAGCCTACACATAACAGCACAAGTTGTGGTTCATATGGTGTTTATACGTACAGTGAATTCTCTCACTGTTTAATCTGCCAAACCTTTTAATCCACCACATTTTCCAGTACTAATGTAATGTACAAGTACCAAATGAATATCCAGCTAATCCGCCAAGCTAGGTAATCCACCATACTCTTTGAAAACAAATTGTGGCATATTAACAAGTATTCACTGTATGTAAGTATCTAGTATGGAGACTGTTAGCTCCACATAATCATGCGACTCTGTATATTAATATAATGTGTAGTTCATTAGTGGTAAAGACCACCTCCATACAGACCACATGTCCTAAGTGAATATTTTTCGAATATCCAGAAAAAAATATTATAATATTACTTTTCAGAATGCACCCCGATTAGGATACACATCCGTACTAGTGTTGATAACTCCTTGAGGACGGTCCATTACGTAATTGATTCCACGAAATCACGTAATGTACGAATCAGTGCAGAAACTCAAATATATTCATTTCTGACAGGATGTATGCCAAATTTTGGCCATGGAACCACTGAGTCAATGTATGGGAGAGAATAGGAGAATTTAAAAGCACTTAGTATACCATCTCGTATACCTCGTGGTATAATGTTAATGTATAATGCTATGTGCCATATGGACACCTGAGAGAATTCTTGATCAGCAACAATACCTACAATTTTTGCCATCAAAAGGGCCGTAATAGTTCCAGGAGTGTGTCCGTGCATTCGTATTAGATCTATGATGCATTATGTGCACACAGGAGAGGCCGTTGTGACAAGCATAAAATTGACATTTTTTGCTTGTCACCACAAGGCCTATAGCACTCTCAGGACAGCTTGTATGCATCCTAAATTGTGTTGGTGAGATTGGCACAAACACTGGGCAGCCCTTGGTGACCAGCAACGTGGTGCCAAATCACCTCAGTGATCACCACAAGGCGTATTACATGTATATTGAAATGTACATACAAATGTATAATGCTATGTGCCATATGGACACCTGAGAGAATTTTTGATCCGAGAATGTAGCTAGGGTTGTAGGCCACATATCCATGGAGATGGGAATTACTTCATAAGTTAGTACACACTTCCAGCTAGGTCTGGTAATTATATTAAGTCAACACACCCACTCTTCCATGACTTATGCAAAAAGGTGCTTAGTGTTTTTTTTCTCCTATACTCTCCCATACATTGAAAAAATATTAAGCACCTCCGAATGTAGCCATGGTTACATGCCACATATGGAGATGGGAATTGCTTCATATGTTAGTACACGCTCCCAGCTAGGTCCGGTAAAAATATCAAGTCAACATATCCACTCTTCCATAAGTTATGCAAAAAGGTGCTTAGCGTTTTTTTCTCCTATACCTACCCATACATTGAAAAAATATTAAGCACCTCGGAATGTAACTAGGGTTGCAGGCCACATATGGAGATGGGAATTGCTTCATAAGTTAGTACATGCTCCCAGCTAGGTGTGGTAAAAATATCAAGTCAACAAACCCACTCTTCTATGACTTATGCAAAAAGGTGCTTAGCGTTATTTCTCCTATACTCTCCCATACATTGAAAAAATATTAAGCACCTCGGAATGTAGCTAGGTTACAGGCCACATATGGAGATGGGAATTGCTTCATATGTTAGTACACGCTCCCAGCTAGGTCTGGTAAAAATATTAATTCAACACACCCGCTCTTCCATGAGTTATGCAAAAAGGTGCTTAGCGTTTTTTCTCCTATACTCTCCCATACATTGAAAAAATATTAAGCACCTCGGAATGTAACTAGGGTTGCAGGCCACATATGGAGATGGGAATTGCTTCATATGTTAGTACATGCTCCCAGCTAGGTCTGGTAAAAATATCAAGTTGACATGCCTACTCTTCCATGAGTTATGCAAAAAGGTGCTTAGCGTTATTTTCTCCTATACTCTCCCATACATTGAAAAAATATTAAGCACCTCCGAATATAGCTAGTGTTGCAGGCCACATATGGAGATGGGAATTGCTTCATAAGTTAGTACATGCCGCCAGCTAGCTTTGGTGAAAATATCAACTTGACACACCCACTCTTCCATGAGTTATGCAAAAAGGTGCTTAGCGTTTTTTCTCATATACTCTCCCATATTAATATTCAGCACCTCCGAATGTAGCTATGGTTACAGGCCACATATGGAGATGGGAATTGCTTCATATCTTAGTGCATGCCCCCTAGCTAAGTTTGGTAAAAATATCTGTTTGACACGCCCACTCTCCCATGAGTTATGCAAAAAGGTGCTTAGGGTATTCTCTCCTATACGCTCCCATACATTGAAAAAACATTAAGCACCTCTGAATGTAGCTATGGTTACAGGCCATAGATGGAGATAGGAATTGCTTCATATGTTAGTACATGCTCCCAGCTAGGTTTGGTAATAATATCTGTTTGACACACCCACTCTTCCATGAGTTATGCAAAAAGGTGCTAAGCGTTATTTCTCCTATACTCTCCCATACATGGAAAATCTTTTAAGCACCTCCAAATGTAGTTATAATTGCAGGCCAAATATGGAAATGGGAATTGCTTCATATCTTAGAGCATGCCCCTAGCTAGGTCTGGTGTAAATATCAAGTTGACATGCCCACTCTCCCATGAGTTATGCAAAAAGGTGCTTAGCGTTTTTTCTCCTATACTCTCCCATACATTGAAAAAATATTAAGCACCTCCAAATGTAGCTATGGTTACAGGCCACAGATGGAGATGGGAATTGCTTCATATGTTAGTACATGCTCCCAGCTAGGTTTAGTAAAAATATCAAGTTGAGATGCCCCCTCTCCCATGAGTTATACAAAAAGGTGCTTAGCGTTTTTTCTCATATACTCTCCCATACATTGAAAAAATATTAAGCACCTTCCAATGTAACTGGGGTTATACGGAAATAGGAAATATCAAGTTATGGGCCACCTATTAATATGGGGATTGTTTCAGAAGTTAGTTCACGTCCCCAAATAGATCTGTCTATAATATTAAGTTGACACGCCCCCTCCCCCATGAGCTAAGCAAAATGGTGCTTAGCATTTTCCCTCCTATACGTACTCTCCCATATATTGAAAATATATTAAGCACCTTCCAATGTAGCTGGGGTTACGGGCAACCTATTGAGATGGGAATTGTTTCAGACATTAGTTTACATCCCCAATTAGGTCTGACTAAAGTATCAAGTTGACACACCCCCTCGCCCATGAGCTATGCACAATGGTGCTTAGTGATTTTCGCCTTTACTCTCCCATACATTGAAAATATTAAGCACCTTCAAATATAACTGGAATTACGGGCCACCTATTGAGATGGAAACTGTTTCAGAAGTTAGTTCACGTTCTTAGCTAGGTCTAGCCAAGGTTATGGGCCACCTATTGAAATGGGAATTGTTTCAGAAGTTAGTTCACGTCCCCAAATAGATCTGTCTAAAATATCAAGTTGACATGCCTCCTCCCCCATGAGGTATGCAAAAAGGTACTCAGCATTGTCTCTCCTATACTCTCCCCATACATTGAAAATATATTAAGCACCTTTGAATGTAGTTGGGATTACGGGCCACCTATTGAGATGGAAATTGTTAACCCTAAGTTAGTTCACGTCCCGGCTAAATCAAAAATGTCAAATTTTTCCTTGTCACTGTGGCCTCTCCTGTGTGCACATAATGCATCATAGATCTAATATGAATGCACGGACACACTCCTGGAACTAATACGGCCCTTTTAATAACAAAAATGATAGGTTTTGTTGCTGATGAAAATTCTGCCAGGTGTCATATGGTACATAACATTATAGTATTTTTATCTGCATTTTCATGTAAGTGTAATACGCCATGTGGTGATCACTCAGGTGATTTGACATCACGTTGCTGGTCATCAAGGGCTGCCCAGTGTCTGTACCAAACTCACCAACACAATTTCGGATCCATACAAACCGTCCTGAGTGTGCTATAGGCCTCTTGGTGACAAGCAAAAAATGACCATTTATATGCTTGTCACCACGGCCTCTACTGTGTGCACATAATGCATCATAGATCTTAATGATAATTAGTAATAATATTATTATTATAATGTTGTGCATATAATGGTATGTATTACATACCTATAGATGTACTTAGGTTGGAGTTGTTGGGTTGTATGAGAACTGACTTCCAGCAATGATGTTCACTAATAATGGTTACATGAGTCTACAGGAAATGACATTGTGGTGGATAATGTGCATGGTTGTGGATTAACTGTGAGTGATTTGCATGTTATACAGATGTCGTTAACTATGACCACAACCTACACATAACAGCACAAGTTGTGGTTCATATGGTGTTTATACCTACAGTGAATTCTCGTTAATCCGTCACTGTTTAATCTGCCAAACCTTTTAATCCATCACATTTTCCAGTACCAATGTAATGTACAAGTACCAAATGAATATCCAGCTAATCCACCAAGCTAGGTAATCCACCATACTCTTTGAAAACAAATTGCGACATATTAACGAGTATTCTTATGTAAGTGTCTAGTATGGAGACTGTTAGCTCCACATAATCATGCGACTCTGTATATTAATATATTGTTTAGTTCATTAGTGGTAAAGACCACCTCCATACAGACCACATGACATTGTCCTAAGTGAGTATTTTTCAAGTATCCAGAAAAATATTATAATAAATAATAATTAGTTTTATAAAAAATTAAAATTAAATTAAAATTTTGATAAATATTAATCTTCAGAATATTATGCAACCCGATTAGGATACACATCCATGTAAAGACCACTGCCACCAGTACTAGTGTTGATGACTACTTGAGGACAGTCCATTACGTAATTGATTCCACGAAATCAAGTGATGTACGAGTCAGTGCAGAAACTCGAATGGGAGAGTGTAATCATTGGAGACAAATTATTATTGGCGAGGGATCGTGCGATGATGGCGAGTACGTCGTTACGAAGTTCAAAATGTTGAGAGATCCCATCAGTTCCGTCGAATGGGAGAGAGAATGTCGTATCTGGACCTCTTTGAGACACCCAAACATTGTAACGCTCTACGGGATAGCGTTTGAAGAAGAGGATCGCTCGAAGCCGCCTTTATACTCGTGATGGAGAGAATGGATAAGACCTTCTTGTGTCATCTCAGGGACACTTCACCGGAAGGACCCGGTAGAGCCTCCTTCCCATTCGAGGCCAAAATATCGATCCTCCTCCTGGTTTGTAAGAGTCTTGTTCATCTTCACAAAAAGGTTTTGTTCACGGTCAGATGGTTGATACTCCAGTAATGAGGAATTTATCAGTTGCTGCCACACAAGTTTACCACACCTGCATGTTATTGGGACGGAGTATTCATTCATGATCCCCCTTCACCTCATACTCATTCTTGACCCATCTCAACCAAAGTGTGAATTCGATCGATATTATTATCCTCCATTACCTTTGCAGGTGGGTATTGATTTTGATTACACTGTATCATTGTGTATCGGAAGTTGCTCATTTGTTTTTACAGGGTTCAGGGTGGGGGAGTTTGAATTTCAAGTGAGGCTGCTTGGTTTTGATCAGAATTTGTCACGCTAGGAGTGGTCAACGTTGAGCCAGTGTCCGGTGAGCTCTGGAGCTGACATCCACGAGATTCATCAACTTCTTTAGTATAGGGACAACCTCCTCTATGTGAGTGGTCGTGAGGTTGTCATGGTTCCTATGGCAACAGTCTGAGTGCTCTATCAACACAAGTGGACATTCCTTCAGAGTCATGGATGTCACTCCGAGAATTACCAGAGGATGAGGGGAAGTTGATTGTCTTCCGAGAGCAATTATTGTCTGTTGGTGGATTGGCAAGGTGTTGTACAGGATCCTCAAGGTGTTGTACAGGATCCTCAAGGTGTTGTACAGGATCCTCAAGATGTTGTACAGGATCCACAAGGTGATGTACAGGATCCTCAAGGTGTTGTACAGGATCCTCAAGGTGTTGTACAGGATCCTCAGTGTTGTACAGAACCCTCTTGGTGATGAGGAGAATTCTCAAGGTGTCATCCTCCAAGATCCTCAAGGTGTCGTACAGATTCCTGAACCTGATCAGAAGTAGATAAACCCAGTATGAATTGAACTATGAGCAATGTGTTCATGATGGTCACAACTGCCAGAAACTCCCTTTTTTGAAAATTGGAACGTTCACAACACAATGGCAGTAATAGTGTCTTGATGGCTGCAGTGAGTGGTTTAAACACCACCATCAACAACAGCGGGGTGATTATAGCTGGTACGTTAGGTAAGAGGAAGTATACCAGGTGTGCGATGACTATGAAAGCAGTCTCACTGTCACTGACCAGAGGAGAAATTACAAACTGGAGTATGAATTGAACTATGAGCAATATGTTCATGATGGTCACAATAGCCAGGAACTTCAAAACGGCTACTTTAAATTTCCTGTTCTCATCCAGTGTGTCACTGTGCTGCTTCACAAATACAAGAATGGCAATCACGATTCCCACAGAGATGACACAGAGGGGAATGCTTGTCAGAGTAAACAGCACTAGTAGGCTTGCATAACTTGCAAATGATCCTTGACTACGGCAGACTACTCCGTCAATTGGGATCAAATAACTGAGAACTGATGGAAACAGAAACACGATACTAACAATGAGGATAATGGATACTAATAGCAGTAATGCGATGCTGAAATAGGCTACTCTGACCTTCTGCCGTCCGTATTTGTTTACAATGAAGACTAAAACTGAAAAGAACACCAAAAGAACATCCCTTAACACGTAGTCGACACAACGAAACAGTACTCCTCCATGACAGAATGCCGCTCCAACCTCTGTGTTGCGGTGCAGGAAGAGATATTCGGCGATCGAGTACATGACCACGGATGTAGCGGAAACAAAGCCCATTGCTACCATGGCTATCATCAACGCACGCTGAAGCTTGAACTGCTTGAATTCCTTCCCAACACACAGTCCCACTATGGTGATGACACTCAGGAATAGTTGTGCTGGGACAAGAGTAGCAAGAATAACAGAAACAAACGCATAGTAGCCTTCCACTCCAAGAATACTCGTTGTCACATTTGTGGAGACATTCCATATTTCTGATTCATTCATAATTTGGTAGCAACTCGACTAATGATCAATTCCACCTCCACAGGTCACCTTGAGGTCTATAATGCATCCAGATGGATGTGCATGCTACCATTAGTTACTGTTAGCTTTTGTGTTATTATATACTACCCTGGAGAGGCCATGCATGGTGACTGGCAATGTGGAAATTACCAGACTGGGGTTAAGGTTATATTATCGTGAAGTGTTTAGCACCTCTATAAATATAACTGTTACAGTAGAAAATTGTCCCACGAATACAAGAAACTGAGTTTAATATGCCTTGAGATTTATACTATTTGCATAAAATCATAGGACAGTGTAGCTCATGCATACCTCAAAGATACATAATTAGGGAGTTTTAAAGCTTGCATGCTTTGAATTAGCCATATGCAAACATTTATTAGTATTGCACAGTATAATAATGATTGTACCATATGTATACACACTAGTAATAGATATGATATAACATTGTATACTCAAAATGTTACATACAATACATGTTGACACTGTTATACAGGGATTTGGGGGTATGTAGTGTATTTGTATGAAATATATGAGTTTGATTTTTAAATATTCAGTTTTTAACACACTCATCATCAAGCACACATCCTGATTAGATGGTATTCATTGTCTCTGGTGTCTCCTGAGTTGATGGTCGTTGTGATTTGAGCTCCCTTTTTCTGAATTCGGAACTTTTACAACACGATGGCAGTAATAGTGTCTTGATGGCTGCAGTGAGTGGTTTAAACACCACCATCAACAACAGCGGGGTGATTATAGCTGGTATGGTAGGTAAGATGAAGTATAACAGGTGTGCAATGACTACGAAAGCAGTCTCATTGACACGGACGACAAGATTAGGTATTAAACCGAGTATGAATTGAACTATGAACAATGTATTCATGATGGTCACAATTGCCAGAAACTTTAATACGGCTACTTTAAATTTCTTGTTCTCATCCAGTGTGTTACTGTGCTGCTTCACAAATACAAGAATGGCAATCACGATTCCTACAGAGATGACACGGAGGGGAATGCTTGTCAGAGTGAACAGCACTAGTAGGCTTGCATAACTCGCAAATGATCCTCGACTACGACAGACTACACCGTCAATTGGGATCGAATAACTGAGAACTGATGGAAACAGAAACACGATACTAACAATGAGGATAATGGATACTAATAGCAGTAATGCGATGCTGAAATAGGCTACTCTGACCTTCTGCCGTCCGTATTTGATTACAATGAAGACTAAAACTGAAAAGAACACCAAAAGAACATCCCTTAACACGTAGTCGACACAACGAAACAGTACTCCTCCATGACAGAATGCCGCTCCAGCCTCTGTGTTGCGGTTCAGGAAGAGATATTCGGCAATCGAGTACATCACCACGGATGTAGCGGAGACAAAGCCCATTGCTACCATGGCTATCATCAGCGCACGCTGAAGCTTAAACTGCTTGAATTCCTTCCCAACACACAGTCCCACTATGGTGATGACACTCAGGAATAGTTGTGCTGGGACAAGAGTAGCAAGAAGAACAGAAACAACCGCATAGTAGCCTTCCACTCCAAGAATACTCGTTGTCACATTTGTGGAGACATTCCATATTTCTGATTCATTCATAATTTGTAGCAACTCGACTAATGATCGATTCCCGTGGTGTACAAGACTATTTGTGAACAAATTGCAAATTGCAAATGCTTGGATTTTGATTATGTCATCGACATCGTCAACATGATGTCACATTACTATTTATAGCCATTAAATATCTGTTAACATGGATGTCACAATGGCTGTGCATTTCAATGTCCCCAACGTTGACTACGAATCGCCGAATTTACAGAATATTAATCAGAAAATCTGTTCCATTGTGTTGATAACTGAGGTGATTTGACATCACATTGCTGGTCAGCAAGGGCTGCCCAGTGTCCGTGCTAAAACTCACCAACACAATTTTGAATGCATACAAACCGTCCTGAGTGTGCTATGGTCCTCGTGGTGACAAGCAAAAAAATGCCAATTTTTATGCTTGTCACCACAGCCTCTCCTGTGTACACATAATGCATCATAGATCTAATATGAATACACGGACACACTATTACATACCTAGATGTACATAGGTTGGAATTGTTGGGTTGTATATATATGAACTGACTTCCGGCAATGATGTTCATTCATTAGTTTCATGAGCGTACAGGAAATGACATTGTGGTGGATAATATGCATGTTTGTGGATTAACTGTAAGTGACTGTGCATGTTATACAGATGTGGTTGACTATGACCACAACCTACACATAACAGCACAAGTTGTGGTTCATATGGTGTTTATACATACAGAGAATTCTCGTAAATCCATCACCGTTTTATCTGCCAAACCTTTTAATCTGCCACATTTTCCTGTACCAATGTAATGTACAAGTACCAAATGAATATCCAGCTAATCCACCATACTCTTTGAAAACGAATTGCAGCATATTAGCGAGTATTCACTGTATGTAAGTATCTAGTATGGAGACTGTTAGCTCCACGTGTAGTTCTTTAGTAGTAAAGACCACCTCCATACTCACCACATGTCCTAAGTGAGTATTTTCAAGTATCCAGACAGAATATAATATTAATCTTCAGAATGCACCCCGATTAGGATACACATCCGTGTAAAGACCACTGCCACCAGTACTAGTGTTGACAACTACATGAGAACAGTCCATTATGTAATTGATTCCACGAAATCACGCAATGTACGAATCAGTGCAGAAACTCAAATATATATATTCATTTCTGACAGGATGTATGCCAAATTTTGGCCATAGGACCATGGAGTCAATGTATGGGAGAGAATAGAAAAAAGAACTTAGTACCATCTCATATAACTCATGGTATAATGCTAATGTATAATGCTATGTGCCATATGGACACCTGAATGAATTTTTCATCATCAACAAAACCTTTCATTTTTGGTATCAAAAGGACTGCATTAGTTCCAGGAGTGTGTCCGTTCATTTGTATTAGAGATATGATGCATTATGTGCACACAGAAGAGGCCGAGGTGACAAGCATAAAAATTGACATTTTTTTGCTTGTCACCACGAGGCCCATAGCACACTCAGAATGGTTTGTACGCATCCGAAATTGTGTTGAAGATTTGGCACGGACACTGGGCAGCCCTTGGCAACCACCAATGTAATGTGAACATACCTAATTGATCACCACAAGGCGTTTTACACTTATATTGAAATGTACATACAAATGTATAATGCTATGTGCCATATGGACACTTTGCTGAATTTTCATCAGCAACAAAACCTATCATTTTTGCTATCAAAAGGACTGTATTACAATGCATGAGTTTTGCATGGACACTGGGTAGCCCTTGGTGACCAGCAATGTGATACAAAATCACCTGAGTGATCACCACAAGGCGTATTACACTTATATTGAAATGTACATACAAATATAAGTGTACAATACTATGTGCCATATGGACACCTGGCTGAATTTTCATCAGCAACAAAACCTGTCAGTTTTGCTATCAAATGGACTGCATTAGTTCCAGGAGTGTGTCCGTTCATTTGTATTAGAGCTATGATGCATTATGTGCACACAGGAGAGGCCGTGGTGACAAGCATAAAAATTGACATTTTTTGCTTGTCACCACAAGGCCTATAGCACACTTAGGACAGTTTGTATGCATCCTAAATTGTGTTGGTGAGATTGGTATGGACACTGGGCATCCCTCGGCAACCAGCAATGGGATGTGAAATTACCTGAGTGATCACCACAAGGCGTTTTACACTTATATTGAAATGTACATACAAATGTATAATGCTATGTGCCATATGGACACTTGGCAGAGTTTTCATCGGCAGCAAAACCTATCATTTTTGTTATCAAAGGGATTGTATTAGTTCTAGGAATCTGTCCGTTCATTTGCATTAGATCTATGATGCATTATGTGCACACATTGTGCATGCATTATTGTATGTACCATATGGACATGGGAGAGTGTAATCTTTTGAGACAAAATTGGTGAGGGGTCTTTCGCTAAAGTCTACGAAGTGACATGCGAGGATGGCGAGTACGTCGTTAAGAAGTTCAAAATGTTGAGAGATCCCATCAGTTCCGTTGAATGGAAGAGATTGTGTCGTATCTGGTCCTGTTTCAGACACCCCAACATTGTGACGCTCTACGGGATAACGTTGGAAGAAGAGGATCATCCGAAACCGCCTTTATACTCGTGATGGAGAGAATGGAGAAGACCTTGTTGTGTCATCTCAGGGACACTTCACCGAAAGAACCCGGTAGAGCCTCCTTCCCATTCGAGGCCAAAATATCGATTCCTCCTCCAGAATCAGAATCAGAATCAGAATCAGAATCAGAATCAGAAGTCTTATTTATACTGGGGCAACCACTAGCCCATAGGGCTACTATTAAGGTGCTCAGCGAAAAAAATAACTCCAGGTTTGTAAGGGTCTTGTTCATCTTCACAAAAAGGTCTCGTTAATGGTCAGATGGTGAAAATTGATGCTCCAGTAATGAGGAATTTATCAGTTGCTGCCACAACAAGTTTACCACACCTGCATGTTATTGGGACGGAGTATTCTTTCATGATCCCCCTTCACCTCATACTCACTCTCGGTCCATCTCAACCAAAGTGTGAATTCGATCCATATTATTATCCTCCATTACCTTTGCAGGTGGGTATTGATTTTGATTACACTGTATCACTGTGTATCGGAAGTTGCTCATTTGTTTTTACAGGGTTCAGGGTGGGGGAGTTTGAATTTCAAGTGAGGCTGCTTGGTTTGGATTCGATTGATATTATTATCCTCCATTACCTCGACCACCAGAGTTGAACTTGCTGTGTGTAATTCACCTACCTACCCACAATAATAATGAAATGTTTCATAGTTTAGCACCCACACCCAAACACACACACTGCATATTAAAATTATTATTACGAATATCTCTATTTCAGACATATGTATGTATTAATTTTGTGAGTGTGTTAAAATGATTTTTATAAATTTATGCTGATGCATACAACTTCATATTATGTGTATTAGTGCATTGTTTAATTATGTTTTGTGCATTGAAAGGTAGTTACGTGGGTCAAAGTCTGATCCTATTACACCAAACTGTCCAAACCAACAAGTATTCCCCCCCCCCCCCACACACACACACACTGGAACTACTTAGGCATCTCTTTTTAGGCTTCAAGGTTATTACCTTTGGCATACCTGTTATGCCCGAATTCCAGACCAATTTCTAATTCTTGGAATTTCAAAATAGGGCATCTTTTCAAGCAACCCCTAAAAATGAATTTTAGAGTACCCAATCAGCGATAATATTCACTTATTAGTAGCTACCACTAGTCTATACATAATATTGTTGTCAATCATTCCTGCATTGTTGTACATATGCTGCCTATATATAGTGCTCCACATTTGTGTGGTACACGTAATGATTGTATAATGATGCATACAACATACAGTACATTGTAATGATGGTTATGGGTGGTTTATGGAGTCTTGAGTTAAAAAAAAAAATTAAAAAAGGTCACCCACTCGGGGTCGAACCATAGTATCTATGGTCGAACAAACCCATGGTCGGCTTTATAGGGACTTTCTACAGATACTGTGTACTTGGTCATTCCGCGAATGCAGAAGACACTATTCTAGCTGGGAGGTCAGCCGCGAGTCCCAAAGCTCCCCCCTACGGTTCTTTGTAGAGAGTATTGCGACTGACCACCAGGAAGTGAGCTCTTTTTTTTTTTCAGAGAAAAAAACCGTCCTTTTGAGGTTTCGAACCCGCGACCTGGAGCCTAGAGTCGTGTCACCTGACCAACCGGCTACCGTGACCTATCTATTTTATTACTAGTATCTGCGCTATTTATAGTTGCCCTAAGTGTACAATTTGATAAAAGGTGATAAAAGTGGAGTCGCAGAAGCCTTCCCCAGCACTCAAAATACTTAGACGTCTACTTTAGGTTTGGAAAAACCTTCGCTGGAGATATAAAGTTCGGCGAAGCCGTTTCGCTTGAATTCTAGCCGAATTTCTAATTCTCGGCCTTTGGAAATCGGCCATCTTTTTGCGCAATATAAAATATAATATAAATTCACTGTTTCAGTTACGTGTGAGAACACATTATGACATTATGTCACCTAAAGACTCGTGACAGATTCTAATGATCAGTGCGTACTGGAGATGGGTGCAGTGGAAACGAAGTTCTTTCAGTTTTTACTAACCGAAGAAGAACGGAAAGATGACAGTAAGAAGGAATTCAAATGGAAACTACCTGGAGAAGAAGAAATCCTTCGTAATCCGATATGACAGCCCACTTTCAGAAGAACTTTAATCCTAATAAACACATGGGACCCAGTCCTTCCAACGACACGCCTCTGATATACGCTGTCAGGTTCGAGCACAAACTTTTCCTGAACGAATGCCTTCGATTTGGCGGTGACCCTTTCGTAACTAACGCCAATGGTCAGACAGCCTTTCATGTAGCGTGTGCTTCTTCTCGTTCGAGTCAGAGAACAGACAAAAGAGAAAGGAACTCCTCCAAATGCTCCTACCTACCCACAATAATAATGAAATGTTTCATAGTTTAGCACCCACACCCAAACAAGTAGGGTGACATGAGGTCAATTTAGATTCCAGTACAGGTAACTGTAACATTAGAAAATTGTCCCACAAATACAATGAACTGAGTTGCATATGCCTTGAGATTAAAGCCACACACATACACTATTTGCATGGAACGAAGGTATAGAACAGCCAGTGTAGTTTATACCTCAAAGATACATACTATTAAGGAGTTTCAACCCTGCATGCTTCGAAGTGACCATATGCAAACATTTATTAGGATTGTACAGTATAATACAATGATTGTACCATAATATTATGTATACACACTAGTAAATAGATATGACAAATTAGGTATACTTGAAATAGTACATACAAGAATACAAGTTGGTGCCATTATACAGGCAAGTGGGGTATGTAGTTTATTTGTGTGAAATAAGTCTGATATTTTAAGTAACATTATTCAGTTTTTAATACACTCATCATCAAGCATGCATCCTGAGTAGAGGGTGTTCTTTGTCACTGCTCCCTCCTGAGTTGATTGTCATTGTGATTTCATGCGGCTCCCTTTCCCTGAAAATTGGAACGTTCACAACACGATGGCAGTAATAGTGTCTTGATGGCTGCAGTGAGTGGTTTAAACACCACAATCAACAACAGTGGGGTGATTATAGCTGGTACGTTAGGTAAGACGAAGTGTACCAGGTGTGAAATGACTATGAAAGCAGTCTCATAATCATCGAAACGGACGAAAAGAGACATGAAGTGTAGGAAATCGAGTATGAATCGAACTATGAGCAATGCATTCATGATGGTCACAATTGCCAGAAACTTTAATACGGCTACTTTAAATTTCTTGTTCTCATCCAGTGTGTTACTGTGCTGCTTCACAAATACAAGAGTGGCAATCACGATTCCCACAGAGATGACACGGGGAGGGGTACTTGTCAGAATATGCAGAGCTGTTAGGCTTGCATAATTCGCAAGTGATCCTTTACTACGACAGACTACTCCGTCAAGTGGGAGTGAAAAATTGAAAAGGGATGGAAATAGGACCACGATACTTACAATGAGGATAGGGGATACTACTAGCAGTAATGCGATGCTGAAATAGGCTACTCTGACCTTCTGCCGTCCGTATTTGATTACAATGAAGACTAAAACTGAGAAAAACACCAAAAGAACATCCCTTAACAGGTAGTCGAGAGAACGAAACAGTACTCCTCCGCGACAGAATACCGCTCCAGCCTCTGTGTTGCGGTTCAGGAAGAGATATTCGGCGATCGAGAACATCACCACGGATGTAGCGGAAACAAAGCCCATTGCTACCATGGCTATCATCAGCGCACGCTGAAGCTTGAACTGCTTGAATTCCTTCCCAACACACAGTCCCACTATGGTGATGACACTCAGGAATAGTTGTGCTGGGACAAGAGTAGCAAGAAGAACAGAAACAACCGCATAGTAGCCTTCCACTCCAAAAATACTAGCGAACATCTGAGGGTCACTAACTGTGGTTGTATTTGTTGTCACATTCACAGAGATATTCTGCATTTCACCCAGGGCCATGTTTACGTTGCAGCTCTACTAAAGATCAATTCCCGTGGTATACAAGACTGGAATATATTCATTTCTGACAGGTTGTATGCAGTTACTTGCCAATTTGATTGTCTCCCCCTTGCTAGTAGTTTTAAAGCTTCTTCTCCAATAGGCATCACACAGTCATGCAGTGTGAAGTTCACGCCTAATTATGGCGTGAAAACATTGCAACTGTGGGCACACCACTTCAAAGAGTGAGGCTCACTCCATGTAGGCTGGTGTGAGATTCACACCTTTTTGTGGGTGACTCTCACGCCAATCCTGTGGGTGATCCTCACACAATCCCTTGGTGAGTATTAATTATTCTATTTTTACGCATGCATTAAACCTCACTTCCGGGTTCGCAATAAATATTCTTGATGAAGAAGTCAAAAATAATACAATAAATTAAAGAATACAATAAAGTTAATATAAATAAGTGTAGATGAAGGGGTTCTATAAAATATGTCTGTAAGTTTGGTCACCTGGAGGAGAACCTTTCTTCTTGAGCACCATGAGGCAACCTTAATCCCACCAATGATGGTACCTACAACCAGAATGTGTGCCTGGTTACTGTCTCCTTCTGAGGCACACAATTTGAAATGTCCCCATTCTCCTAAGGAAATGAAGAACAGGTTTCTTGTGACTCAAACACACAACACTCAACTTATGGCATAGTCTCACATATTGAGAAGTCAATGCTGCATGTCTTGCCGTCCTCCAGCCAGACCCTCCTGAATGAGAAGGTCCTGTTCATCATGTCATCAACACATGCAAGATCAGGATTTTGCTGTACAGATAGTACAATGTCTTGTTTCTTGTCAAAGTTTGTAGTCTATGTGCAAGGATACATAAAGTGATGTGAATGATGTGTGTGTGTGTGTGTGTGTGTGTGTGTGTGTGTGTGTGTGTGTGTGTGTGTGTGTGTGTGTGTGTGTGTGTGTGTGTACATATTATGTATATACATGCATACATGCCCAAAAGCAATTAATACTATTCAACAGTTGCATGTACTGTAAAGAAGTAAATTATAGTTCACATATATCCATGACATTGTATACCTTATAGTATGTCTGGTGTAGTCTTTGAAGACGTCCATGTACAGAAAAATAACTTTACATATGCATATAGTGCCTACACACATGCACATCAACACACACACACACACACACACACACACACACACACACACACACACACACACATACACACACACACACACACACACACACACACACACACACACACATTTTCGGATGCATACAAACCGTGTGAATACTCGTTAATATGCCGCAATTCGTTTTCAAAGTGTACAGTGGATTACCAAGCTTGGTGGATTAGCTGGATATTCATTAGTACTTGTACATTACATTGGTACTGGAAATTGTGGTGGGTTAAAAGGTTTGGCAGATTAAACGGTGACAGAGTAACAAGAATTCACTGTACGTATAAACACCACATGAACCACAACTTGTGCTGTTACGTGTAGGTTGTGGTCATGGTCAACCACATCTGTATAACATGTAAATCACTTACAGTGAATTCCTGCTAATCCCCAACCACATTATTCACCACAATGTCATTTCCTGTAGAGTCATGAAACTAATTAATGAACATCATTGACGGAAGTCAGTTCATATACAACTTGACAACTCCAACGTGTACATCTAGGTATGAATTCCAATATATACACAACATTAGTAATAATAATAATATTATTACTAATTATTATTAAGATCTATGATGCATTATGTGCACACAGGAGAGGTCGTGGTGACAAGCATAAAAATTGACATTTTTGTGCTTGTCACCACGAGGCCTATAGTACACTCAGGAGGGTTTGTATGCATCCCAAATTGTGTTGGTGAGTTTGGCACAGACACTGGGCATCACTTGGTGACCAGCAACATAGTGTCAAATCACCTGAGTGATCACCACAAGGCGTATTACACTTATATTGAAATGTACATACAAATGTATAATGCTATGTGCCGTATGGACACCTGAGAGAATTTTTCATCATCAACAAAACCTATCATTTTTGTTATCAAAAGGACTGTATTAGTTCCAGGGGTGTGTCTGTGCATTCATATTAGATGTATGATGCATTATGTGCACACAGGAGAGGTCGTGGTGACAAGCATAAAAAAATTGACATTTTATTGCTTGTCACCACGAGGCCTATAACACACTCAGGAGGGTTTGTATGCATCCCAAATTGTGTTGGTGAATTTGGCACGGACACTGGGCATCACTTGGTGACCAGCAACGTGGTGTCAAATCACCTGAGTGATCACCACAAGGCGTATTACACTTATATTGAAATGTGCATACAAATGTACAATGCTATGTGCCGTATGGACAACAGGCAGAATTCTCATCATCAACAAAACCTATCATTTTTGTTATCAAAAGGACCCTATTAGTTCCAGGAGTGTGTCCGTGCATTTGTATCAGATCTATGATGCATTATGTGCACACAGGAGAGGTCGTGGTGACAAGCATAAAAATTGACTTTTTTTCGCTTGTCACCACAAGGCCTATAGCACACTCAGGAGGGTTTGTATGCATCCCAAATTGTGTTGGTGAGTTTGGCACGGACACTGGGCAGCCCTTGGTGACCAGCAACATGGTGTCAAATCACCTGAGTGATCACCACAAGGCGTATTACACTTATATTGAAATGTACATACAAATGTATAATGCTACGTGCCATATGGACACCTGAGGGAATTTGTCATCATCAACAAAACCTATCATTTTTGTTATCGAAAGGACCCTATTAGTTCCAGGAGTGTGTCCTTGCATTCATATTAGATGTATGATGCATTATGTGAACACAGGAGAGCTCGTGGTGACAAGCATAAAAATTGACATTTTTGTGCTTGTCACCACGAGGTCTATAGCACACTCAGGAGGGTTTGTATGCATCCCAAATTGTGTTGGTGAGTTTGGCACAGACACTGGGCATCCCTTGGTGACCAGCAACATGGTGTCAAATCACCTGAATGATCACCACAAGGCGTATTACACTTATATTGAAATGTACATACAAATGTACAATGCTATGTGCCATATGGACACCTGAGAGAATTTTTCATCATCAACAAAACCTATCATTTTTGTTATCGAAAGGACCCTATTAGTTCCAGGAGTGTGTCCGTGCATTTGTATCAGATCTATGATGCATTATGTGCACACAGGAGAGCTCGTGGTGACAAGCATAAAAAATTGACATTTTATTGCTTGTCACCACGAGGCCTATAGCACACTCAGGAGGGTTTGTATGCATCCCAAATTGTGTTGGTGAGTTTGGCACAGACACTGGGCATCACTTGGTGACCAGCAACATGGTGTCAAATCACCTGAGTGATCACCACAAGGCGTATTACACTTATATTGAAATGTACATACAAATGTACAATGCTATGTGCCATATGGACAACAGGCAGAATTTTCGTCATCAACAAAACCTATCATTTTTGTTATCAAGAGGACCGTATTAGTTCCAGGAGTGTGTCCGTGCATTTGTATTAGATCTACGATGCATTATGTGCACACAGGAGAGCTCGTGGTGACAAGCATAAAGATGGACATTTTTGTGCTTGTCACCACGAGGCCCTATAGCACACTCTAGACAATTTGTATGCATCCCAAATTGTGTTGGTGAGTTTGGCACAGACACTGGGCATCCCTTGGTGACCAGCAATGTGGTGTCAAATCACCTCAGTTATCATCACAGGCATATTACACTTATATTGAAATGTACATACGAATGTATAATGCTATGTTCCATATGGACACCTGAGATAATTTTTGATAATCATTAAAAACTAAAATTTTTGCTATCAAAATGGCCGTATTAGTTCCAGGAGTGGGTCCGTGCATTGGTATTAGATCTACGATGCATTATGTGCACACAGGAGAGGTCGTGGTGACAAGCATATAAAAATTGACATTTTTGTGCTTGTCACCACAATGCCTATAGCACACTTAGAATGGTTTATATGCATCCAATATTGTGTTGATGAGATTGGTACGAACACTGGGCATCCCTTGGCAACCAGCAATGGGATGTGAAACTACCTGAGTGATCACCACAAGGCATATTATACTTATATTGAAATGTACATACAAATGTATAATGCTATGTGCCATACCTGAGAGAATTTTTGATCAACAGCAAAACTTATAATTTTTGCTATCAAAAGGACCGTATTAGTTCCAGGTGTGTGTCCATGCATTTGTATTAGAACTATGATGCCTTATGTGCACACAGGAGAGGCCGTTGTTTGTGTTGATGAGTTAGGCCTATATAGCACACTCTGGACGGCTTGTATGCATCCGAAATTGTGTTGGTGAGTTTGACATAGACACTGGGCAGCCCTTGGTGACCAGAAATGTGTTGTCAAATCACCTGAGTGATCACCACAAGGCATTTTACACTTATGTTGAAATGTACTTACAAATGTATAATGCTATGTGCCATATGGACACCTGAGAGAATATTTCATCATCAACAAAGCCTATCATTTTGGTTATCAAAAGGACCGTATTAGTTCCAGGAATGTGTCGTTACGAAGTTCAAGACGTTGAGAGATGCCATCAGTTCTGTCGAATGGGAGAGAGAATGTCATATCTGGTCCTCTTTGAGACACCCAAACATTGTGACGCTCTACGGGATAGCATTTCAAGAAGAGGATCATCCGAAACCGCCTCTACTCGTGATGGAGAGAATGGAGAAAAACTTGTCGTGTCATCTCAGGGACACTTCACCGGAAGGACCCGGTAGAGCCTCCTTCCCATTCGACGCCAAAATATCGATCCTCCTCCAGGTTTGTAAGGGTCTTGTTTATCTTCACAAAAAAGGTTAGATGGTGAAAATTGATACTCCAGTAATGAGGAATTTATCAGTTGCTGCCACAACAAGTTTACCACACCTCCATGTTATTGGGACGGAGTATTCTTTCATGATCCCCCTTCAAGTCATACTCACTCTCGGTCCATCTCAACCAAAGTGTGAATTTGATCCAATTCATTATCCTCCATTACCTTTGCGGATGGGTATTGATTTTCATTACACTGTATCATTGTGTATTGGAAGTTGCTTATTTATTGTCATAGGGTTCAGGATGGGGGAGTTTGAAGTCAAGTGAGGCTGCTTGGTTTTGATCAGAATTCATCACACTGGGAGTGGTCAAAGTCGAGTCAGTGTCCGGTGAGCTCTGGAGCTGACATCCACGAGATTCATCAACTTCTTCAGTATAGGGACAACCTCTGCTATGTGAGTGGTCGTGAGGTTGTCGTGGTTCCTATGGCAACAGTCTGAGTGCTCTATCAACACAAATGGATATTCCTTCAGAGTTGACATGGATGTCATTCCGAGATTCTCACAGGTCACTTTGAGGTCTATAATGCATCCAGATTGATGAACATGCCACCATTAGTTACCATTAGTTATTACTTAGGGTTATATTATCGTGAAGTGTCTAGCACCTCTATATCTCATTGAATATATATGCACAAAAGTATTATGTAACATTATATATGTATCATTTATACTGAGGAAATGTGGTGCCTGCATGCAATACTGAGTGTTGTCCTTTTCATGTATGCTATAGTGATTATTATAATTGTACTAGAATCTAAATTGACCTCATGTGCTACCATACTCATAACTGTAACATTAGAAAATTGTCCCACAAATACTTAATACAAAAAACTGAGTTGCATATGCCTTGAGATTAAAGCCACACACATACACTATTTGCATGGAACGAAGGTATAGGACAGACAGTGTATATAGCTTATACCTCATGATCAAAGATACATAATTAGGGAGTTTCAACCCTGCATGCTTCGAAGTGACCATATGCAAGCATTCATTAGGATTGTACTGTGTAATACAACGACTGTACCATATTAATTTATGCATACACACTAGTAAATAGATATGACAAAATAGGTATACTTGGAATGGTACATACAATACATGTTGGTACCATTATACAGGCAAGTGGGGTACATAGTTTATTTGTGTGAAATAAGTCTGATCTTTAAACATTCGGTTTTTAATATTATACTCATCATCAAGTACGCATCCTGAGTAGAGGGACTTCTTTGTCACTGCTCCCTACTGAGTTGATTGTCATTGTGATTTGAGTTCCGTTTTCCTGAGAATTGGAACATTCGCAACACGATGGCAGTAATAGTGTCTTGATGGCTGCAGTGAGTGGTTTAAACACCACCATCAACAACAGCGGGGTGATTATAGCTGGTACACTAGGTAAGACGAAGTGTACCAGATGTGAAATGACTACGAAAGCAGTCTCATGATCATTGAAACGGACAAAAAGAGACATGAAGTGTAGGAAATCGAGTATGAATCGAACTATGAGTAATGCGTTCATGATGGTCACGATTGCCAGAAACTTCAAAACGGCTACTTTAAATTTCTTGTTCTCATCCAGTGTGTCACTGTGCTGCTTCACAAATACAAGAATGGCAATCACGATTCCCACAGAGATGACACGGGGAGGGATACTTGTCAGAATGAACAGCACTAGTAAGCTGGCATAACTCGCAAGTAATCCTTGACTACGACAGACTACTCCATCAAGTGGGAGGGACGAAAAATTGAGAACTGATGGAAATAGGTACACGATACTTACAATGAGGATAGGGGATACTACTAGCAGTAATGCGATGCTGAAATAGGCTACTCTGACCTTCTGCCGTCCGTATTTGATTACAATGAAGACTAAAACTGAGAAAAACACCAGAAGAACATCCCTTAACCAGAAGTCGAGACGACGAAACAGTACTCCTCCATGACAGAATACCGCTCCAGCCTCTGTGTTGCGGTTCAGGAAGAGATATTCGGCAATTGAGAACATCACCACGGATGTAGCGGAGACAAAGCCCATTGCTACCATGGCTATCATCAGCGCACGCTGAAGCTTGAACTGCTTGAATTCCTTCCCAACACACAGTCCCACTATGGTGATGACACTCAGGAATAGTTGTGCTGGGACAAGAGTAGCAAGAAGAACAGAAACAACCGCATAGTAGCCTTCCACTCCAAGAATACTAGCGAACGTAGGCGGATCACTAACTGAGGTTGTATTCATGGTCAAATTCGTGGAGACATTCCATATTTCTGATTCATCCATAATTTTGTAGCAACTCGACTAATGATGAATTCCCGTGGTATACAAGACTGGAATATATTCATTCCTGACAGGATGTATGCAGTTACTTGCCAATTTGATTGTCTCCCCCTTGCTAGTAGTTTTGAAGCTTCTTCTTCAATAGGCATCATGCACCTTATCTGCTTCCCATCACTAGATTATGGTGATCAGCTTGATCCAGTTAGGAACTGCAGCCGTATAGGAATAATAGTCTAAGTGATCCATAAATGGTAGACGTGCATGTTGAAAGTAATGTTGTTATACAATATTGCATGCCTTTACCCACACACACGAGGCTTTACAGTGGAGTTATGGCTACAATCCCATCCTTGTTGTGCACTGTAGTCAACCATATACATAGGTACATAATAATTATAATTACAATAGTTGTGTATAGAACTGTACATATTACAGACCTGTACGTATATATATATGGGTCTATAATACCTATGCTGTCACTGGCTTACTAAAACAGCACTATAGTTATTGTAACAGTTACAGTATGTGTACTCAGCACAGCATGATGTATGCAATAAGAGATATTAAAAAGACATATCATTTTATAATAATATTATAATGTATGTGGACGTATAAACCTGATATTTTATCAGATCTAGATGGGGATATGAACTAAATTCTGAAACAATCCCCATCTCCATACAATACCCCTAACCCAACCTCTTCTATGACCTGTGCCAGTGTTTTCTCTCCTATATTCTCTCCCCTACATTAGAGCACCAAATGTAGCCAGGGTTATGGGTGAAGTAGGAAGCTTCTTCTCCAAGATACATGTTCTTGTAATATTTGGTAGGGTCTGGCGAAATACCATGTTGACACACACCCCTCTCCCATGGAGTATGCAGGAAATTACTTGGTTTTTCTCATCCTATTCTCTCCCATACATTGAAAAACAGTATGCACTTTCAAATGTAGAAATAATTATACAGGCAACATACGGAAATGGATTTTGTTTCAAAATTATTTTTATGTCTCCGGCTAGATGTGGTGAAAATATCAGGCTGACACAACCCCTTTTCCATGAGCTACAACAAAAGGGGCTTACTGCTTTTCCTCCTATTCTCCTGAATTCCATATTGAAAAGCATTAAGCACCACTGAATGTAGCTAGGGTTATAGGCCTCATACACTGATATAGGAAGTATTTCCGATGATAATTCAGTTCATGTCCCCAGCTAGGTTTGATAATTCCATAACCTCTGCCAGGATGTGTTTACCAATAAATATTTTTTTCCTCCTATTTTTCACCGTATGTAGAAAAAATATGTGACATCTGTGACTTATACGGAGGGTCCGATATAGGCCACATGATTTTACATGTTGTTGCTGGTCACCATGAACTGCCCAGCGTCCATATTAAACTTATAGTTAGGATGGACTAGGTATATAGGCCACATGACATTATAAACTAATCAGCACATGCTAATGTAATTGGTCTCGCGTAGCCAGACTCGCTTCCCGGGACAAAGTCCCATTTCAAGAAATGGAGGCGAGAATGAGTCAGGGTTAGCCCCCAGTGTGCATGTTGTAGTATCTATGATGTAACCAGGATAATTATAGTCAGTGAGAAATTTAAAAGGCTTCAGAATCACTCGAAGCATAGATACTCGATCTATGCTCGAAGAGTACGGGTGGAACAGTGTGATCTTGGGCGACAAAATTGGCGCGGGGTCCTTTGCTAAAGTCTACGAAGCGGAATGCGAGGATGGCGAGTACGTCGTTACGAACTTCAAAATGTTGAGAGATCCCATCAGTTCCGTCGAGTGGGAGAGAGTGTCGTATCTGGTCCTCTTTGAGACACCCCAACATTGTGACGCTCTACGGGATAACGTTTCAAGAAGAAGATCGCTCGAAACCGCCTCTACTCGTGATGGAGAGAATGGAGAAAAGCTTGTCGTGTCATCTCAGGGACACTTCACCGGAAGGACCCGGTAGAGCCTCCTTCCCATTCGAAGCCAAAATATCGATCCTCCTCCAAGTTTGTAAGGGTCTTATTTACCTTCACAAAAAGGTCTTGTTCACGGTCAGATGGTGAAAATTGATACTCCAGTAATGAGGAATTTATCAGTTGCTGCCACAACAAGTTTACCACACCTCCATGTTATTGGGACAGAGTATTCTTTCATGATCCCCCTTCACGTATACTCACTCTCGACCCATCTCAACCAAAGTGTGAATTTGATCCATTATCCTCCATTATGCCTGCATGCAATACTGAGTGTTGTCTGATTCGTGTATGCTATACTGATTATTATTATTGTACTGAAATCTGAAATTGACCTCATGTGTTACCATACTCATAACTGAACAGCAGAAAATTGTCCCACAAGTACAAAAAAAACTGAGTTGCATAATATTATGCCTTGAGATTTAATTGCACTATTTGCATAGAAATCATAGGACAGCCAGTGTAGTTTATACCTAAAAGATACATAATAAAGAGTTTCAACATGATTTGAATTGGCCATATGCAAACATTTATTGGGATTGTACGGTAACAATAATTGTACCATATGTATACACACTATAGTATATAGATATGTTATAATATATATTCAGAATGGTACATACAATATATGTTGGCACTATTATACAGGCATTGGGGTATGTTGTGTGAAGTAAGTTTGATTTTTAAATATTCAGTTTTTAATACACTCATCATCAAGCGCGCATCCTGAGTAGAGGGTATTCTTCGTCACTGCTCCCTCCTGAGTTGATTGTCGTTGTGATTTCACCTCCCTTTTTCTGAAATTGGAACTTTCACAACACGAGGGCAGTAATAGTGTCTTGATGGCTGCAGTGAGTGGTTTAAACACCATCATCAACAACAGCGGGGTGATTATAGCTGGTACGTTAGGTAAGACAAAGTATACCAGGTGTGCGATGACTACGAAAGCAGTCTCATTGACACGGACCAGAGGAATAGGTATGAACTCAAGTATGAAACAAACTATGAGCAATGCGTTCATGATGGTCACAATTGCCAGAAACTTAAATACAGCTACTTTAAATTTCTTGTTCTCATCCAGTGTCTCACTGTGCTGCTTCACAAATACAAGAATGGCAATCACGATTCCCACAGAGATGACACGGGGAGGGATACTTATCAGAATGGACAGCACTAGTAGGCTTGCATTACTCGCAAGTGATCCTTGACTACGACAGACTACTCCATCAAGTGGGCCCGGGACCGAGAAATTGAGAACTGATGGAAATAGGACCACAATGCTAACAATGAGGATAGGGGATACTACTAGCAGTAATGCGATGCTGAAATAGGCTACTTTGACCTTCTGCCGTCCGTATTTGATTACAATGAAGACTAAAACTGAGAAAAACACCAGAAGAACATCCCTTAACACGTAGTCGAGACAACGAAACAGCAATCCTCCATGACAGAATGCCGCTCCAGTCTCTGTGTTGCGGTGCAGGAAGAAATATTCGGCAATCTGCATTTGTGGAATGACCAAGTACTGTCCACATATCTCTGTGGAAATTCAAAAGTCCCTGTAAAGCTCTCCATATGTATATATATCTGTGTCTTCTGCCCTGAGTGGGTGATCTTTATATTGATTTTTATATAGGGGTGCCGCAGCATTATAAGTAACTAAGCGATAGGAATATGAAGTTAAGTGTATTTACTGTAGGCCTACATGCTGCTGCATACATATTATAAAATTAAGATCATATATACAGTATATATACATATTGTAATGTATTGTCGATTATATAATATTATATGACCATTATGAGTACTGATGCTCCCATTTTGATTTGTTTCATCATTATCCTAATTCCACACTTAAATAAAGTAACCACAAAGAAATTCCTAAAATTTCAAATTTAAATATACAGTTGCATAACTCAGCTGACTGACTGATCGATCAGAAAATTACTGCATCCGATCAATTCATGGTTGAATGTGCAGTAGAACCTTGATGACCCAGCACACACTCCTGATCTAGCTACATGGGAATATATATGGTATAGTGGAACCTCTATTAAAGGACTCTCCCACTAAAGGACACCATAGAAATTACCTCCCTACAAAGGACACTCTGTAAGGCACCAAAAGTAGACTTTTCCTATAGTGCTGATACATTTTTTACCTCTGGAGAGTGCATGGACAACCTCTCTACAGTGGACAAGTTACCTGGTCCCAATTTATCCATTATAGGGAGGTTTCACTGTATTAGGCTGTCAGAGTATGGTGGTTCAATAGTACAGTATAGTATATATGCACATAATTGTGTCTCGGAATATTGCCAGATTATAAATGAAGTTGGATTACAGAGTAATTATAATGTTTCCAATATGTGCATAAATTTAAGAGCATAAATGTAATTGCATACATCACTGATCCACATGGTGAAATTTGTTGAATGTTACAATACAGATATAGTGAGTTGGTGGAATCAGTTTGACAACATTTTTGATTTTATTCATCCAGCTTTTAAATTATAATACACTCATCATCACACACATCTCCTGAGTAGAGGGTATCCTTTGTCACTGCTCCCCCTTGAGTTGATTTTTTGTGATTCGAGCTTCTTTTTTCTGACAATTTCCACAACACGATGGCAGTAATAGTGTCTTGATGGCGGCAGTGAGGGGTTTAAACACCACGATCAACAACAACGGGGTGATTATAGCTGGTACGTTAGGTAAGAGGAAGTATACCAGGTGTGCATTGACTATGAAAGCAGTCTCATTGACACTGAACAGAGGAGGAACTACAAACTGGAGTATGAATTGAACTATGAGCAATATGTTCATGATGGTCACAATAGCCAGGAACTTCAAAACGGCTACTTTAAATTTCTTGTTCTCATCCAGTGTGTCACTGTGCTGCTTCACAAATACGAGAATGGCAATCACGATTCCCACAGAGATGGCACGAAGGAGGATACTCGTCAGAGTGGACAGCACTGCTAGGCTTGCATAACTCGCAAGTGGTGCTTGAGGATAACAGACTACTCCGTCAAATGGGAGGGAATAATTGAGAACTGATGGAAATAGGAACACGATACTTACAATGAGGATAGTTGATACTACTAGCAGTAATGCGATGCTGAAATAGGCTACTCTGACCTTCTGCCGTCCGTATTTGATTACAATGAAGACTAAAACTGAAAAAAACACCAAAAAAACATCCCTTAACATGTAGTCGAGATAACCAAACAGTAATCCTCCATGACAGAATGCCGCTCCAGCCTCTGTGTTGCGGTTCAGGAAGAGATATTCGGCAATCGAATACATCACCACGGATGTAGCGGAGACAAATCCCATTGCTACAATGGCTATCATCAACGCACGCTGAAGCTTGAACTGTTTGAATTCCTTCCCAACACACAGTCCCACTATGGTGATGATACTCAGGAATAGTTGTGCTGGGACAAGAGTAGCAAGAAGAACAGAAACAAACGCATAGTAGCCTTCCACTCCAAGAATACTGGCGAACGTAGGCGGGTCACTAACTGTGGTTGTATTCATGGTCAAATTCGTGGAGACATTCCATATTTCTGATTCATCCATAATTTTGTAGCAACTCGACTAATGATCAATTCCCGTGGTATACAAGACTGGAATATATTCATTTCTGACAGGATGTATGCAGTTACTTGCCAATTTGATTGTCTTCCCCTTGCTAGTGGTTTTAAAGCTTCTTCTTCAATAGGCATCATGCACTTTATCGGCTTCCAATCACCAATTTGAAATTTAAGTGATCAGCTTGATCCAGTTAGGAACTGCAGCCATATAGGAATAATAGTCTAAGTGATCCATAAATGGTAGACGTACATGTTGAAAGCACTGTTGTTATACAATATTGCATGCCTTTACCCACACACACGAGGCTTTACAGTAGAGTTCTGGCTACAATCACATGCTTGTTGTGCACTGTAGTCAACCATATACATACGTACATAATACCGTAGTGTCCGAAATTTTCGCGGGACGTAATTTTCGCGAATCGCTCGATTTAGGACTGTTCGCGTTTTTATTTTCGCGAATGGCAACGTGCTTATTGGTTTTCGTTTAGCACTTTGAGGGCGCTTATGTGTTATGAATGGCGACCGAACGCAAGGTACTATCGTTTATAGTCGAGACAAGCTTCTAAAGTTTTAATTTTCTGAGAAAGAACTGCAAAATTGCTCGCTTTTAAAGATGCCCACGTTTGAGTATGAGAGCTGTATTCGAGGATATCATGTTTATTAGACTATTTGTAGCAGTAGCATTGGAGAGGTTCTCAGCTGCCGTCAAGAGCCCAGGAACACTGAAGATCCCTTCGCTACAGGCGTATACAAAGGCAATCGCCCTTTGTTCCCACGTTGCTCGTACTACTAACGTATAAACGGCCGCCATTTTATACATACCCACGATAATTTTATCGCGGATGAAAATTTCGCGAATCCGACCTTCCTCGCGAAATTCGCGAAAATTACGTCCCGCGAAAATTTCGGACACTACGGTAATTATAATTACAATAGTTGTGTATAGAACTGTACATATTACAGACCTTTACGTATATATATATGGGTCTATAATACCTTACTAAAACAACACTAGTTATTGTAACAGTTACAGTATGTGTACTCAGCACAGCATAATGTATGTATTACTAGATAAAAGACATATCAATTTATAATATAACATATGTGGACGTATAAACCTGATATTTTATCAGACCTAGATGGGGATATGAACTAAATTCTGAAACAATCCCCATCTCCATACAATGCCCCTAGCCCAACCTCTTCTATGACCTGTGCCAGTGTTTTTTTCTCCTATTAATAATAATAACAGGTTATTTTATATGCTGTCCAATTATTATTTATCTGTTATACCGATTTGCAGCTGTGTTATCACATTATCAGATAGAAACAGTAAACATTGCTTGTTTTTGTCAATTCTCAAGTGATGAATCTAGTTATTGGCCTAAACTGGCTCAAAATGAGGAAGCCAATAACATGTTGACTTATAATTTGACTGAATTCCAGCTGATATCTTATTATGGACATATCAACAATTGACCACTTTACAGTCAACACAGACTCATGTCTGCACAATGTCCTGAAATGTTACAAATTATGCTCAATTGTTTTGTTTGGTGGGCATGTAAGGGTCACTAAATAGTTGACTCCACCTGATTAGGGTCCACAAATTTGGTGACCCTACCTGGAGTTGTGCTTGTTTACTGTAAATTTATGAAGCAGCTGATAGAAATGCATAACAAATCACACAAAATCCAGTACTGTTAAATAATAATTGGAAGGTATATAAAATAACATGTTTAAATATTCTCTCCCCTACATTAGAGCACCAAATGTAGCCAGGGTTATGGGTGAAGTAGGAAGCTTCTTCTCCAAGATACATGTTCTTGTAATATTTGGTAGGGTCTGGTGAAATATCATGTTGACACACACCCCTCTCCCATGGAGTATGCAAGAAAGTACTTGGCTTTTCTCATCCTATTCTCTCCCATATGTTGAAAACAGTATGCACTTTCAAATGTAGAAAGATTTATACAGGCAACATACGGAAATGGATTTTGTTTCAAAATTATTTTTATGTCTCCGGCTAGATGTGGTGAAAATATCAGGCTGACACAACCCCTTTTCCATGAGCTACAACAAAAGGTGCTTACTGCTTTTCCTCCTATTCTCCTGAATTCCATATTGAAAAGTATTAAGCACCACTGAATGTAGCTATGGTTATAGGCCTCATACACTGATATAGGAAGCATTTCCGATGATAATTCAGTTCATGCCCCAGTTAGGTTTGATAATTCCATAACCTCTGACAGGATGTGTTTACCAATAAATATTTTTTTCCTCCTATTTTTCACCGTATGTAGATAAAATATGTGGCATCTGTGACTTATACGGAGGGTCCGATATAGGCCACATGATTTTACATGTTGTTGCTGGTCACCATGAACTGCCCAGCGTCCATATTAAACTTATAGTTAGGATGGACTAGGTATATAGGCCACATGACATTGTAAACTAATTCAACACATGCGAGTGTATCTGGTCTCGCGTAGCCAGACTCGCTTCCCGGGACAAAGTCTCATTTCAAGAAATGGAGGCGAGAATGAGTCAGGGTTAGCCCCCAGTGTGCATGTTGGAGTATCTATGATGTAATGCGAATGACACTATTACCTGTCCACCAGGATAATTATATATTCAGTGAGAAATTTAAATGGCTTCAGAATCACTCGAAGAGTACGGGTGGAACAGTGTAATCTTGGGCGACAAAATTGGCGCGGGGTCCTTTGCTAAAGTCTACGAAGCGGAATGCGACCACGTAAACTACGCCGTCAAGAAGTTCAGAAAGCCGAGAGATCCAACGACCATTCGATTCGGGGAATGGGAGAGAGAATGTCGTATCTGGTCCTCTTTGAGACACCCCAACATTGTGACGCTCTACGGGATAACGTTCGAAGAAGAGGATCATCCGAAACCGCCTCTACTCGTGATGGAGAGAATGGAGAAAAGCTTGTCGTGTCATCTCAGGGACACTTCACCGGAAGGACCCGGTAGAGCCTCCTTCCCATTCGACGCCAAAATATCGATCCTCCTCCAGGTTTGTAAGGGTCTTGTTTATCTCCACAAAAAAGGTTAGATGGTGAAAATTGATACTCCAGTAATGAGGAATTAATCAGTTTCTGCCACAAGTTTACCACGCCTATATGTTATTGGGACAGAGTATTCTTTCATGAAACCCCTTCACTTCATACTCACTCTCAGCCCATCTCAACCAAAGTGTGCATTCAATCGATATACCTTTAATTTGCAGATTGATTTTGATTACACTGTATCATTGTGTATCGGAAGTTGCTTATATATTTATTGTCATAGGGTTCAGGAAGGGAGAGTTTAAAGGTCAAGTGAGGCTGCTTGGTTTTGATCAGAATTTGTCACGCTAGGAGTGGTCAACGTTGAGCCAGTGTCCGGTGAGCTCTGGAGCAGACGTCCACAAGAATTGCCAACTTCTTCAGTATAGGGACAACCTCCTCTATGTGAGTGATCGTGAGGTTGTCATGGTTCCCATGGCAAAAGTTATGAGTGCTCTATCAACACAAATGGATATTCCTTCAGAGTCATGGGTGTCACTCCGAGAATTACCAGAGGATGAGGGGAAGTTGATTGTCTTCCGAGAGCAATTATTGTCTGTTGGTGGATTGACAAGGTATCGGGCAGAATCCTTGAGATGTTGAGGAGGATCCTCAGGGTGTCATCATCCAAGATCCTCAAGGTGTCGTACAGATTCCTGAACCTGAAGTAGGTGACCATTAAATTGGAAATCAGTCAAATTATTCAAACTGAGTGAACAATGATATCATTTAGTCATTGTTAAGTTCTTATTACAGCTCAATGCAGAGCTTATTCATATTAATTTCAGAGTGCATGAATTCACAAGTTACATATTATATTATTATATATAAATTTCGAAGTATTTTGTAGAATTTCCTTCAGATCTACACAAATGTCATGCATTTGAAGTTTATTCCTTTTCAATGGTTATTTGGAGTTTGTGATATACAGGGTTCTTTTGTATCTCGAGGGTCACCTTGAGGTCTATGATGCATCCAGATGGATGTGCATGCTACCACTAGTTCCCGTTAGTTTCTGAGTTATTACCATGAGAGGCCATGTGTGGTGACTGGCAATGAAATGTAGAAATTGCCAGACTGAGGTTAGGGTTATATCATGATGTCTAGCACCTCCATATGAATATATACACACAAAAGTATTATGTAACATTGTGTCATTTATATATACTGAGGAACTGTGGTGCCTGCATGCAATACTGAGTTTTGTCCGATTCGTGTACGCTATACTGATTATATTATATTGTATATGTACTGCAATCTAGATTGACCTGAAATTGACCTCATGTGTTACCATACTCATAACTGAACAGTAGAAATTTGTCCCACAAATACTAGAAACTGACTTGGATTTGCCTTGAGATTTAAGCCATCTAGTAATTGAGACTAATAAGATTAAAGTATACTATTTGCATAGAAATCATAGGACAGCCAGTGTAGCTTATACCTCAAAGATACATATTAAAGAGTTCCAACATGATTTAAATTTGCCATATGCAAACATTTGTTAGGATTGTACAAATTGTCAATATTATAATACAACAATTGTACCACAGGCATACACACTGGTATATAGATATGATATAATATTATATACTTGGAATGGTACATACCATACATGTTGGCACTGTCTTACAGGCAAATGGGGTATGTAGTTTATTTGTGTGAAATAAGTTTGATTTTCAAATCTTCAGTTTTTAATACATCATTAAGCACGCATCCTGAGTAGAGGGTATTCTTTGTCACTGCTCCCTCCTGAGTTGATTGTCATTGTGATTCGAACCACTTTTTTTCTGAAAATTGGAACATTTGCAGCACCATGGCAATAGTGTTTTGATGGCTGCAGTGAGTGGTTTAAACACCACCATCAACAACAGTGGGGTGATTATAGCTGGTACGTTAGGTAAGACGAAGTATACCAGGTGTGCGATGACTATGAAAGCAGTCTCATTGTCACGGACCAGAAGAGCAGGTATGAACTCGAGTACGAATTGAACTATGAGCAATGCATTCATGATGGTCACAATTGCCAGAAACTTCAAAACGGCTACTTTAAATTTCTTGTTCTCCTCCAGTGTGTTACTGTGCTGCTTCACAAATACAAGAATGGCAATCACGATTCCCACAGAGATGACACGGAGGGGGATGCTTGTTAGAGCAAACAGCAATAGTATGTTTGCATAACCCGCAAGTAATCCGTAACTATGACAGACTACTCCGTCAAATGGGAGTGAACGATTGAGAAATGATGGAATTAGGAACCCGATACTAGCAATGAGGATAGGGGATACTACTAGCAGTAATGCGATGCTAAAATAGGCTACTCTGACCTTCTGCCGTCCGTACTTGATTACAATGAAGACTAAAACGGAAAAGAACACCAAAAGAACATCCCTTAACAGGTAATCGAGACAACGAAACAGTACTCCTCCATGACAGAATACCGTTCCAGCCTCTGTGTTGCGGTTCAGGAAGAGATATTCGGCCATTGAGAACATCACCACGGATGTAGCGGAAACAAAGCCCATTGCTACCATGGCTATCATCAACGCACGCTGAAGCTTGAACTGCTTGAATTCCTTCCCAACACACAGTCCCACTATGGTGATGACACTCAGGAATAGTTGTGCTGGGACAAGAGTAGCAAGAAGAACAGAAACAACCGCATAGTAGCCTTCCACTCCAAGAATACTAGCGAACGTAGGCGGGTCACTAACTGTGGTTGTATTCGATACGTTCGTGGAGTTACTCCATATTTCACCCACTGACATGATCACGTTGCAGCTCTAGATCTATGAAAGGATGTAGGTTGGGCCAGACTGGGGAGGCCACTAGCCCAGAGGGCGACTATTAAGGCTCCCATTAAAGAATATAAGGTCGAGTATCTAATAGTATGGATAAACGAAAAATCTATGATTAAAGTAGTTGTAGTAGATGTATGCACTTACTTGCCAATTCGATCGTCTCGGACTCTCCCTCTTGCTAGTACTTTAATAAAGCTTTTTCTCCGACAGGTATCACCTTATCTTGGAGAAGAAGCTCTGTGCTTCCCCCCTAACCCTAGCTACATTCGGTGGCTTAATATTTTTAACGCACGTAGGAAAATAGGAGAACAAGTAATTCGAGTTTAAAAACTCGGGTTCGTCTTATCGTTCGTTTTATCACTGGTCGCCACGGGCTCACATGGATATGAACACTGGTCATATGGGCTGACCAGTGTCCTTATCCAACTTATCAATACAATTCCTGCTGCATGCACGCCTTCCTGGGTGCACTATAGGCCTTGTGGTGCATCATAGCACAAATACTGATGCATGTACACCTTCTTGGAGGTGGTACGGACCTTATGTGACCAGCAATATGTATTTTGCCACTGGTCACAGAAGCTCCCCTGTGTCCATATGATACATATTCTATTAATACATGTACTTTTATCTACATTCTAATGAAGGTGCTATAGACTTCTTGGTGACTGGCCAGGTGATTTAAGATTTTGTCACTGGTCACCACAGGCTGCCCAGTGTCCATGTCAAACTCACCAGCACAATTTTGTATGCATACACACCGTCCTGAGTGTGCTATAAGCCATGTGGTGACAAGCAAATAATGCATGTCAATTTTTTTCTTCCCACCACGGCCTCTCTGGTGTGTACATGATGCACCATAGCACAAATACGGATGCATGGACACACTCCTGGAACTACTATGTTCCTTCCGATAACAAAAATGATATGTTTTATATATATTTTATATGTAGCACATATAATATTGCATTTTATACTTTTGCATGTAAATTCCAATATGAGTGTAATTGCCTTGTGGTGATCACCCGAGGAATTTCCCATTCCATTGCTGGTCACCAGGGGCTGCCCAGCATCCATGCCAAACTCACCAACACAATTTCATTTGCATACACATCGTTCTGAGTGTGCTATAGGCCTTGTTTGTGACAAGCAAAAAATGTCAATTTTTTCTTTGTCACCGCAGCTTCTCCAGTGTGTATGTGATGCACCATAGCACAAATCCGGATGCACGGACACACTCCTGGATATGGTCCTTCTGATAAAAAATATGATACGTTTTATCACAGATCAAAAATTCTCCCTGGTGTCCATAAGGCAAATATAATATTTTACACATATTTATACTTTTGTATGTACACTCCAATATAAGTGTAATACACCTTCTGGCTGCCCAGTATCCATTCTAAACTCACCAACACAATTTCGTATGCATACACATCGTTCTTAGTGTGCTATAGGCCTCATGGTGACAAGCAAAAATGTCAATTTTCTTTGTCACCATGGGCTCTCCTGTGCACAAATATGGATGCACGGACACACTCCTGGAATGAATACGGTCTTTGTGATGACAAGAATGATACGTTTATCACAGATCAAACATTCTCCCTGGTGTCCATATGGAACTTACTGGAGTGATCATTACAAGGTGTATTACACTCTTATTGGAATGTACATACAAAAGTATATGTAATATTATATAATATTGCATATTATTATTATATTTTTGTATGTACATTCCAATATGAGTGCAATATACCTTGTAATGATCACTCAGGTAAGTTCACATTCCATTGCTGGTCACCAGGCTGCCCAGTGTCCATGCCAAACACACCAACACAATTTCGGATGCATACACACCATCCTGAGTGTGCTATAGGCCTCGTGGTGACAAGCAAACATTGTCAAATTTTCTTGTCACCACGGCCTCTTTTGTATGCATGTTATGCACAAATATGGATGCACAGACACACTCTTTAAACCAGTACGGTCCTTCTGATAGCAAAAATGATACGTTTTGGGGCCAATCAAAATTACTCCCCATTTTTCATATGGTATACATAATTAATTTTGAAATATTTTGTAGATTTTCCTTCTACACATGGATTTGAAGTTTATATTTCTTTTCAATGGTCATTTTGAGTTTGCACCTAACAGGGTTCATAGTTCACCTTGAGCTCTATAATGCATCCAGATGGATGTGTATGCTACCATTAGTTACTGTTAGTTTTTGAGTTATTATTTGTTAATATAGTTATTATTTCCTGGAGAGGACATGGGTGGTGACCGGCAATGAAATACAGAAATTACCACACTGGGGTTAAAGTTATATTATCGTATGCATGAAGTATTTATTAGGATTGTACAGTGTAATACAACGATTGTACCATATTAATTTATCCATACACACTATAGTAAATATTTGACAAAATAGGTATACTTGAAATAGTACATACAATACAAGTTGGTACCATTATACAGGCAAGTGGGGTACATAGTTTATTTGTGTGAAATAAGTCTGATCTTTAAACATTGGGTTTTTAATATTACACTCATCATCAAGCACGCATCCTGAGAGAGGGTATTCTTTGTCACTGCTCCCTACTGAGTTGATTGTCATTGTGATTCGATCTCCCTTTTTTTTTGAAAATTGGAACGTTCACAACACGATGGCAGTAATAGTGTCTTGATGGCTGCAGTGAGTGGTTTAAACACCACCATCAACAACAGCGGGGTGATTATAGCTGGTACACTAGGTAAGATGAAGTGTACCAGGTGTGGAATGACTATGAAAGCAGTCTCATAATCATTGAAACGGACAAAAGGAGACATGAAGTGTAGGAAATCGAGTATGAAACGAACTATGAGTAATGCATTCATGATGGTCACAATTGCCAGAAACTTCAAAACGGCTACTTTAAATTTCTTGTTCTCATCCAGTGTGTCCCTGTGCTGCTTCACAAATACAAGAATGGCAATCACGATTCCCACGGAGATGACACGGGGAGGAATACTTGGCAGAATAAACAGCACTGCTAGGCTTGCATAACTCGCAGCTGATCCTTGACTACGACAGACTACTCCATCAAGTGGGAACGAAAAATTAAAAACTGATGGAATTAGGAACACGATACTTACAATGAGGATAGGGGTTACTACTAGCAGTAGTGCGATGCTGAAATAGGCTACTCTGACCTTCTGCCGTCCGTATTTGATTACAATGAAGACTAAAACTGAGAAAAACACCAAAAGAACATCCCTTAACACGAAGTCGAGACGACGAAACAGTAATCCTCCGTGACAGAATGCCGCTCCAGCCTCTGTGTTGCGGTTCAGGAAGAGATATTCGGCCATTGAGAACATCACCACGGATGTAGCGGAAACAAAGCCCATTGCTACCATGGCTATCATCAACGCACGCTGAAGCTTGAACTGCTTGAATTCCTTCCCAACACACAGTCCCACTATGGTGATGACACTCAGGAATAGTTGTGCTGGGACAAGAGTAGCAAGAAGAACAGAAACAACCGCATAGTAGCCTTCCACTCCAAGAATACTAGCGAACGTAGGTGGGTCACTAACTGTGGTTGTATTCATGGTCAAATTCGTGGAGACATTCCATAATTCTGATTCATCCATAATTTTGTAGCAACTCGACTAAAGATCAATTCCCGTGGTATACAAGACTGGAATATATTCATTCCTGACAGGATGTATGCAGTTACTTGCCAATTTGATTGTCTCCCCCTTGCTAGTAGTTTTAAAGCTTCTTCTCCAATAGGCATCATGCACCTTATCTCCTTCCCATCACTAGATTATGGTGATCAGCTTGATCCGGTTAGGAACTGCAGCCGTATAGGAATAATAGTCTAAGTGATCCATAAATGGTAGACGTGCATGTTGAAAGTAATGTTGTTATACAATATTGCATGCCTTTACCCACACACACGAGGCTTTACAGTGGAGTTATGGCTACAATCCCATCCTTGTTGTGCACTGTAGTCAACCATATACATAAGTACATAATAATTATAATTACAATAGTTGTGTATAGAACTGTACATATTACAGACCTGTACGTATATATATATGGGTCTATAATACCTATGCTGTCACTGGCTTACTAAAACAACACTAGTTATTGTTACAGTAACAGTTACAGTATGTGTACTCAGTGACAGCATAATGTATGTATTAATAGATAAAAGACGTATCATTTTATAATATAACATATGTGGACGTATAAACCTGATATTTTATCAGACCTAGATGGGGATATGAACTAAATTCTGAAACAATCCCCATCTCCATACAATGTCCCTAACCCAACCTCTTCTATGACCTGTGCCAGTGTTTTTTCTCCTATATTCTCTCCCCTACATTAGAGCACCAAATGTAGCCAGGGTTATGGGTGAAGTAGGAAGCTTCTTCTCCAAGATACATGCTCTTGTAATATTTGGTAGGGTCTGGTGAAATACCATGTTGACACACACCCCTCTCCCATGGAGTATGCAGGAAATTACTTGGTTTTTCTCATCCTGTTCTCTCCCATACATTGAAAAACAGTATGCACTTTCAAATGTAGAAAAATTTATACAGGCAACATACGGAAATGGATTTTGTTTCAAAATTATTTTTATGTCTCCGGCTAGATGTGGTGAAAATATCAGGCCGACACAACCCCTTTTCCATGAGCTACAACAAAAGGTGCTTACTGCTTTTCCTCCTCCTGAATTCCATATTGAAAAGCATTAAGCACCACTGAATGTAGCTAGGGTTATAGGCCTCATACACTGATATAGGAAGCATTTCCGATGATAATTCAGTTCATGTCCCCAGTTAGGTTTGATAATTCCATAACCTCTGCCAGGATGTGTTTACCAATAATTATTTTTTCCTCCTATTTTTCACCGTATGTAGAAAAAATATGTGACATCTGTGACTTATACGGAGGGTCCGATATAGGCCACATGATTTTACATGTTGTTGCTGGTCACCATGAACTGCCCAGCGTCCATATTAAACTTATAGTTAGGATGGGCTAGGTATATAGGCCACATGACATTATAAACTAATCAGCACATGCTAATGTATCGCCTGAAAGTAGATACATAAGTGAAGGAGGGATCACTAATGAAGGAGGAACCAAACCCAGAGAAGCGCCTAAAAGAGTGACCCAACCCAAAGAAGAGACCATGCCCAAGGAAGGAACCACACCCAAAGAAGGGACCACATCCAACGAAGGAACCCCACCCAAAGAAGGGACCACACCCAACAAAGGGACCACACCCAAAGAAAGGACCACACCCAAGGAAAGAACCACACCCAGAGAAAGGACCACACCCAAGGTAGGAACCACACCCAAAGAAGGGACCACACCTAAAGGAGTGACCCCTCCCAAAGGAGGTACCATACCCAAAGAAACCACACCCCAAGGAGGGACTCCACCCAAAAGAGTGACCACACCTGAAAGTGGACACATACATGAAGGAGGGACCTTACCTGAAGCAGGGATTACACCTGAAGGAGGGACCACACCCGAAGAAAGGAACACTCTTAAAGGATTGACCATACCCGAAGAAGAATCCGTACCAAAAGGAGGAACCACACCTGAAAGTGGACACATACATGAAGGAGTGTTAACACTCGAAGAAGGAACTGTACCTGTAGGGAGGACTGTACCCCAAGAAAGGACCACAACTGAAGGTGGGAATCAACCCAAAATGGTGACCATACCCCAAGAAGGGACCACACACAAAAAAGAGACTCACTTGAATGCAGACACTTAAGTGAAGGAGGGACCAAATCTGAAGAAGGGACCACACCTAACGAAGAGATTATGTCCATGGGAGAATCAAGACACGTCAGAAAGACAACTCCACTATTTCCAAGATTTGTCTTCAAGTTGGTAGGAACCACACCTGTCCTATCTTCAATTGAGAGCGCCATGCCCCTTATTGGAAGGACTGTAGCCAAAGAAGGGAGAGAAAGAAATGTTGCAAGATCTTTAGAAGACTTCAAGCAAACAAAGAAGGTACATGCAATTAGCTTGTATATGTAGTATATCTTACTTTCAATATTGTAACATACTAATAATATGTGATACTGTCTGCATGTAGTGCATATTAACGATGTGTCCTGATGTTTAAAAAATGTTGTTATTTCTCACTTAGTTCCAAATCATTAAGACTAATTCCATCCAGTTCAAGCTACTGAAGTACCAGTATCGCCAACAAGAATTACGATCGTATGTTCCTGGATGTGCGCAGGTTGAGGATAAGTATCCTTATGCATATAGTGTGCTCGGACAAGAGTCACAGTGTGTGATGACATATCCATCCAAGGTTATGCAAGTGGACGGATTGCTATACTTTTATTCTGTCAGCCAGAATCAAATTAACAAGAAGTGTAGGGGAGGCCAGAAGGTGGAGATTGAAGTTCCTTTGATTTGTTTTTCAGTTGCTGCTACCACAAATCCACCTGCTCTACATGTTATTGGCGACAAGTGTAATGAATCTGGTCAACACATTCTTACGGTTCTCACCCTAAATTCAGTTGGCTTCACTCACCAATTCGATGAGTCTCGAGTTCCATCATTCCATTTCAATACTCGCATAGGGTGCACCATATCTGTTGGTGTAGGCAGCCGTTTGTTTGTTATGGTGGCAATTGCCGACGAAGGTTGTTTTAGCCTGTGGTGTATTGACAAAAATGAGTTGCCTTCACAGTGGTCCAGGGTGGGCAAGTGTCCACATAGCGTTCATTACTACCACAATCATCAGCTCCTCCAGTATGGTGACCATCTCCTATATGTAAATGGTCGTGATGTTGCTATGGTTCCTATAGCAACAGTATTGAATGCTGCAACAAAGAAATATTACTTCCCCGTAGAGTTCTGGTTCTCTATCCAAAGGTTACCAGTGGATGAAGGCAAATTGATTGTGTACCGAAATCAATTGCTATCTGTTGGTGGTCTGGTTGCCCATAGCAAGACTAATATTGACTATGATACTTTCCAACGTGCAACTGGCAATGTGTACGTTTACCGCCATGATTCTGCAGAGTGGATTGGAGTGGCTTGTCTCAATCAGCCTCGCTTTTGTCCAGCCTTATTTGTAGCTAACGACAAGCTGTACGTTGTTGGTGGTCAAGTGCTGACTGATGCAAGCAGATACATAGGCACCATGGGTCAGTGGCCTCAGGATGAAGTATCAGAAGATTCCGAGTTTCCTTTTTATGAACAGGAGTCTCAGACTTGGCCTCACTGGGTCGTTGATGTTGTTTAACACACCGATCATGACTAAGGAATAGAAGTGCCCATCGTCTCTACCCTGACATTAGTGTTCGCTACACTTGATCCAATACGCTGGAATAGAAAACTGAAGCACCAAGTGCTGTTGTACTATAATGCTAAATAGTGATCTCATTATACTTTTATACTAATTATTTGTAGAAGTAATTCAATACAGTATAGACCTTTCATGTCAATTTTTAATAGTAATTTCTATTAAAATGATTATTACATTGTATTTTTGCGAAATAACAGTCAAATGATATATTATGCATGTATATATATGCATGATTTTATATATCCTATGGACACTGGAAAGGCTATATAATACACTGATTCTATGGTACCTTTAAATTTGTGTCACAAGTATGTATACATTCCAATATAAGTGTAATACGCCTTGTAGTGATTACTCCGGTAATTACATATTCTGTTGCTGGTCACCAGGGACTGTCCAGTGTCCATGTCAAACTCACCAACACAATTTCAGATGCATACTCACTATCCTGAGTGTGCTATGGGCCTCATGGTGATATGCAAAAAAATGTTAATTTTTTGTCACCACGGCCTCTCCTGTGTGCACGTGATGCATCTTAGCACAAATACAGATGCACGGACACACTCTTGGAGTTAGTACGGTCTTACTGATAACAAAAATGATACGTTTTGTCATGGATCAAAATTCTCCCTAGTGTCTATTGCAATGCACCTTGTGGTGATCACTCGAGAAATTTCCCATTCCGTTGTTCATCATCAGGGACTGCCCAGTGTCCATGCCAAACTCACCAACACATTTTCAGATGCATACACACTGTCCTGATTGTGCTATAGGCCTCGTGGTGACAAGCAAAACATTGTCAAAATCTTTTCTTGTCACCATGGCCTCTCCTGTGTGCACGTGATGCATCATAGCACAGATACAGATCCACAGACACCTTACTGGAATTGGTACGGTCCTTCCAATAACATAAATGATACGTTTAGTCGCAGATCAAAATTCTCCCCGGTGTCTATATGGCACATATACCATTGGATGTACATTCCTATGTAAGTGTAATATGCCTTGTGGTGATCATTCAGGCAATTTCCCATTTTGTTGCTGGTCGCCAGGGGCTGCCCAGTGTTCATGCTAAACTCACCAACACAATTTCAGATGCATGCACACCCTCCTGAGTGTGCTATAGGCATCGTGGCGACAAGCAAAAAAATGTTAAATTTTTTCCTTGTCACCACGGCCTCTCCTGTGTGCATGTGATGCATCTTAGCACAAATACAGATGTACGGACACACTCTTGGAGCTGGTAGTGTCCTCCTGATAACAAAAATGATACTTTTTGTCGTAGATGAAAGTATCTCTCCAGTGTCCATATGGCACATAATTAATTTTGAAGTATTCTGTAGAATTTCCTTCTACACATGCATTTGAAGTTTATTCCCTTTTCAATGGCCATTTTGAGTTTGCACTAATAAAACAGGGTTTTTCTGATTCTTGAGGGTCACCTTGAGGCCTATAATGCCTCCAGATGGATGTGCATGATACCATTAGTTACCATTAGTTTTTGCATTATAATTACTATCCTGGAGAGGCCATGCGTGGTGACCGGCAATGAAATGTAGAAATTACCAGACTGGGGTTAGGGTTATGTTATCGTGAAGTATCTAGCACCTCGATATGAATATCTTATACACAGTTTTAGTTTAAGTATTATGAAACATTATGTGTCATTTACACTGAGGAACTGTGGTGCCTGCATGCAATACAGAGTGTTGTCCAATTCATTTAATATGCTATACTGATGTATTGTACTGGAATCTAAATTGATCTCATGTATTACCTTACTCATGACTGTAACATTAGAAAATTGTCCCACAAATACAAAAAACTGAGTTGCATATGCCTTAATTGAGATTTAAGCCACACACATGCACTATTTGCATGGAACAAAGGTATAGGACAGACAGTGTAGCTTATACCTCAAAGATACATAATTAAGGAGTTTCAACCCTTCATGCTTCAAAGTGACCATATGCAAGCATTTATTAGGATTGTACAGTGTAATACAACGATTGTACCATATTAATTTTTATGCATACACACTATAGTAAATAGATATGACAAATTAGGCATACTTGGAATGGTACATACAATACATGTTGGTACCATTATACAGGCAAGTGGGGTACATAGTTTATTTGTGTGAAATAAGTCTGATACCATAGTTGTGCATAACACAGTACATATTACACCGGAAGAGATATTTGGCAATTGAGAACATCACCACGGATATAGCGGAGACAAAGCCCATTGCTACCATGGCTATCATTAACGCACGCTGAAGCTTGAACTGCTTGAATTCCTTCCCAACACACAGTCCCACTATGGTGATGACACTCAGGAATAGTTGTGCTGGGACAAGAGTAGCAAGAAGAACAGAAACAACCGCATAGTAGCCTTCCACCCCAAGAATACTGGCGAACGTAGGCGGGTCACTAACTGTGGTTGTATTCATGGTCAAATTCGTGGAGACACTCCATATTTCTGATTCATCCATAATTTTGTAGCAACTCGACTAATGATCGATTCCCATGGTATACAAGACTGGAATATATTCATTCCTGACAGGATGTATGCAGTTACTTGCCAATTTAATTGTCTCCCCCTTTGCTAGTAGTTTTAAAGCTTCCTCTCCAATAGGCATCACCATATCTGCTTCCCATTATCAGCTTGATTCAGTTAATAACTGCAACCGTATAGGAATAATGGTATAAGTGATCCATAAATGGTAGACGTGCATGTTGAAAGTACTGTTGTTGATTTTTGGGGACAATATTGCATGCCTTTACCCACACACACGGGGCTTTACAGTGGATTTATGGTACAATCCCACACTTGTTGTGTACTGTAGGCAGACAATGTCATGTATTATTACTAATGTTGTGTATAATATAATGGTATATATTACATACCTAAACATACGTAGGTTGAAAATGTCAGGTTGTATATGAACTGACTTCCTGACATTGATGTTTATCAATTGGTTATATCAGTCTATACAGGAAATAAGTTGTGGTGGAAGTGTGGTTGTTGACTGACAGGAATTCACTGTATATAAGTGACTTTGCACGTTATACAGATGTGGTTGACTATGACCACAACCTAATCACATAACATCGCAAGTTGTGGTTCATATGGTGTACATAAGTATCTGGTATGGTAACTGTCAACTCCACATAATGCATCTCTAGTATGGAGACTGTTAGCTCCACATAATGCAACTCTAGTATGGAGACTGTTAACTCCATGTAATGCGACTCTATGCATAATGTGTAGTTCATTAGTGATAAATACCACCTCCATACAGACCACATGTCCTAAGTGAGTATTTCTGAAGTATCCAAACATACACTAATCTTCAGAATACACCCCGATACACATCTATGTAAAGACCACCAGTACTAGTGTTGATGTAGCTACCTGAGGACAGAGTACATGTGTGTGCATGTGTACTGATGCCAAACCATTCATATAATGGTTAACCCAACCTCTTTCCCCTTCCAGGTGGAGGTGGCATGTACAGTGTGTGGGATTGTAAGGGAATGTTTTATTGCTCTATATATCCTAGGACAATGCATTGCTTATGACAATATATATATATATATATATATAATTTATATTTAATTTGTATAATGATTGTTGTTATTGAATGGTTTATGTGCGTATATATATATATATATATATATATATATATATATATATATATATATATATATATATAATATATATATGTATGTACGCATTATAAAAATTCAATTATTATATATTTGCATGACATTGTATTCATGTCAATAATTAATGTGTATGTCGTATGTATGTACTTACGAATGTATTGATATCAGAATGCACTCATAGCTATCATTTGATATAAAATCAATACAAAATTAATGTTTTATGACATTATGGGAGCTTTGGGAGTTGCGACTGACCTCCCAGCCAGAATAGTGTCTTCTGCATTTGTGGAATGACCAAGTACTGTCCACATATCTCTGTGGAAATTCAAAAGTCCCTGTAAAGCTCTCCATACGTATATATATCTGTGTCTTCTGCCCTAAGTGGGTGATCTTTATATTGATTTTTATATAGGGGTTCCGCAGCATTATAAGTAACTAAGTGATAGGAATATGAAGTTAAGTGTATTTACTGTAGGCCTAAATGCTGTTGTATACATATAAAATTTAGATCATATATACAGTATATATACATATTGTAATGTATTGTCGATTATATAATATTATATGACCGTTATGAGTACTGATGCTCCCATTTTGATTCGTTTCATCATTATCCTAATTCCACACTTAAATAAAGTAACCACAAAGAAATTCCTAAAATTTCAAATTTAAATATACAGTTGCATAACTCAGCTGACTGACTGATCGATCAGAAAATTACCGCATCCGATCAATTCATGGTTGAATGTGCAGTAGAACCTTGATGACCCAACACACACTCCTGATCTAGCTACATGGGAATATATATGGTACAGTGGAACCTCTATTAAAGGACTCTCCCACTAAAGGACACCATAGAAATTACCTCACTACAAAGGACACTCTATAAGGCACCAAATTAAAAGTAGACTTTTCCTATAGTGCTAATACATTTTTTACCTCTGGAGAGTGCATGGACAACCTCTCTACTGTGGACAAGTTACCTGGTCCCAATTTATCCTTTATAGGGAGGTTCCACTGTATTAGGCTGTCGGAGTATGGTGGTTCAATAGTACAGTATAGCATATATGCACATAATGAATGTGTCTCAGAATATTGCCAGATTATAAATGAAGTTGGATTATATACAGAGTAATTATAATGTTTCCAATATGTGCATAAATTTAAGAGCATAAATTTAATTGCATACATCACTGATCCATATGGTGAAATTTGTTGAATGTTACAGTACAGGTATAGTGAGTTGTTGGGATCAGTTTGACGACATTTTTGATTTTATTCATCCAGCTTTTAAATTATAATACACTCATCATCACACACATCTCCTGAGTAGAGGGTATCCTTTATCACTGCTCTCCCTTGAGTTGATTTTTTGTGATTCGAGCTTCTTTTTTCTGACAATTTCCACAACACGATGGCAGTAATAGTGTCTTGATGGCTGCAGTGAGTGGCTTAAACGCCACCATCAACAACAGCGGGATGATTATAGCTGGTACGTTAGGTAAGAGGAAGTATACCAGGTGTGCAATGACTATGAAAGCAGTCTCATTGACACGGACCAGAGAAGGAACTACAAACTGGAGTATGAATTGAACTATGAGCAATATGTTCATGATGGTCACAATTGCCAGGAACTTCAAAACGGCTACTTTAAATTTCTTGTTCTCATCCAGTGTGTCACTGTGCTGCTTCACAAATACAAGAATGGCAATCACGATTGCCACGGAGATGGCACGAAGGAGGATACTCGTCAGAGTGGACAGCACTGTTAGGCTTACATAAGTCACAAGTGATGCTTGAGGATAACAGACTACTCCGTCAAATGGGAGGGAATAATTGACAACTGATGGAAACAGGAACACGATACTTACAATGAGGATAGGGGATACTACTAGCAGTAATGCGATGCTGAAATAGGCTACCTTGACCTTCTGCCGTCCGTATTTGATTACAATGAAGACTAAAACTGAAAAGAACACCAAAAGAACATCCCTTAACACATAGTCGAGACAACGAAACAGTAATCCTCCATGACAGAATGCCGCTCCAACCTCTGTGTTGCGGTTCAGGAAGAGATATTCGGCAATTGAGAACATCACCACGGATGTAGCGGAAACAAAGCCCATTGCTACAATGGCTATCATCAACGCACGCTGAAGCTTGAACTGCTTGAATTCCTTCCCAACACACAGTCCCACTATGGTGATGACACTCAGGAATAGTTGTGCTGGGACAAGAGTAGCAAGAAGAACAGAAACAACCGCATAGTAGCCTTCCACTCCAAGAATACTAGCGAACGTAGGCGGGTCACTAACTGTGGTTGTATTCATGATCAAATTCGTGGAGACATTCCATATTTCTGATTCATCCATAATTTTGTAGCAACTCGACCAATGATCAATTCCCGTGGTATACAAGACTGGAATATATCCATTCCTGACAGGATGTATGCAGTTACTTGCCAATTTGATTGTCTCCCCCTTGCTAGTAGTTTTGAAGCTTCTTCTTCAATAGGCATCATGCACCTTATCGGCTTCCAATCACCAATTTGAAATTAAAGTGATCAGCTTGATCCAGTTAGGAACTGCAGCCGTATAGGAATAATAGTCTAAGTGATCCATAAATGGTAGATGTGCATGTTGAAAGTAATGTTGTTATACAATATTGCATGCCTTTACCCACACACACGAGGCTTTACAGTGGAGTTATGGCTACAATCCCATCCTTGTTGTGCACTGTAGTCAACCATATACATAAGTACATAATAATTATAATTACAATAGTTGTGTATAGAACTGTACATATTACAGACCTGTACGTATATATATATGGGTCTATAATACCTATGCTGTCACTGGCTTACTAAAACAACACTAGTTATTGTAACAGTTACAGTATGTGTACTCAGCACAGCATAATGTATGTATTAATAGATAAAAGACATATCATTTTATAATATAACATATGTACATGTGGACGTATAAACCTGATAATATTATTTTATCAGACCTAGATGGGGATATGAACTAAATTCTGAAACAATCCCATCTCCATACAATGCCCCTAACCCAACCTCTTCTATGACCTGTGCCAGTGTTTTTTCTCCTATACTCTCTCCCCTACATTAGAGCACCAAATGTAGCCAGGGTTATGGGTGAAGTAGGAAGCTTCTTCTCCAAGATACATGCTCTTGTAATATTTGGTAGGGTCTGGTGAAATACCATGTTGACACACACCCCTCTCCCATGGAGTATGCAGGAAATTACTTGGTTTTTCTCATCCTGTTCTCTCCCATACATTGAAAAACAGTATGCACTTTCAAATGTAGAAATAATTATACAGGCAACATGCGGAAATGGATGTTGTTTCAAAATTATTTTTATGTCCCTGGCTAGATGTGCTGAAAATGTCAGGCCGACACAACCCCTTTTCCATGAGCTACAACAAAAGGTGCTTACTGCTTTTCCTCCTATTCTCCTGAATTCTATATTGAAAGGTATTAAGCACCACTGAATGTAGCTAGGGTTATAGGCCTCATACACTGATATAGGAAGTATTTCTGATGATAATTCAGTTCATGTCCCCAGTTAGGTTCGATAATTCCATAACCTCTGCCAGGATGTGTTCACCAATAATTATTTTTTCCTCCTATTTCACCGTATGTACAAAAAATATGTGACATCTGTGACTTATACGGAGGGTCCGATATAGGCCACATGATTTTACATGTTGTTGCCGGTCACCATGAACTGCCCAGCGTCCATATTAAACTAATATAGTTAGGATGGACTAGGTATATAGGCCACATGATTTAACACATGCGAGTGTATCTGGTCTCGCGTAGCCAGACTCGCTTCCCGGGACAAAGTCCCATTTCAAGAAATGGAGGCGAGAAGGGGTCAGGGTTAGCCCCCAGTGTGCATGTTGGAGTATCTATGATGTAATGCGAATGACACTATTACCTGTCCACCAGGATAATTATAGTCAGTGAGAAATTTAAATGGCTTCCGAATCACTCGAAGAGTACGGGTGGAACAGTGTAATCTTGGGGGACAAAATTGGCGCGGGGTCCTTTGCTAAAGTCTACGAAGCGGAATGCGACCACGTAAACTACGCCGTCAAGAAGTTCAGAAAGCCGAGAGATCCAACGACCATTCGATTCGGGGAATGGGAGAGAGAGTGTCGTATCTGGTCCTCTTTGAGACACCCCAACATTGTGACGCTCTACGGGATAACGTTCGAAGAAGAGTATCATCCGAAACCGCCTCTACTCGTGATGGAGAGAATGGAGAAAAGCTTGTCGTGTCATCTCAGGGACACTTCACCGGAAGGACCCGGTAGAGCCTCCTTCCCATTCGACGCCAAAATATCGATCCTCCTCCAGGTTTGTAAGGGTCTTGTTTATCTCCACAAAAAAGGTTAGATGGTGAAAATTGATACTCCAGTAATGAGGAATTAATCAGTTTCTGCCACAAGTTTACCACGCCTATATGTTATTGGGACAGAGTATTCTTTCATGAAGCCCCTTCACTTCATACTCACTCTCGGCCCATCTCAACCAAAGTGTGCATTCAATCGATATACCTTTAATTTGCAGATTGATTTTGATTACACTGTATCATTGTGTATCGGAAGTTGCTTATATATTTATTGTCATAGGGTTCAGGAAGGGAGAGTTTAAAGGTCAAGTGAGGCTGCTTGGTTTTGATCAGAATTTGTCACGCTAGGAGTGGTCAACGTTGAGCCAGTGTCCGGTGAGCTCTGGAGCAGACGTCCACAAGAATTGCCAACTTCTTCAGTATAGGGACAACCTCCTCTATGTGAGTGGTCGTGAGGTTGTCATGGTTCCCATGGCAACAGTTATGAGTGCTCTATCAACACAAGTGGATATTCCTTCAGAGTCATGGATGTCACTCCGAGAATTACCAGAGGATGAGGGGAAGTTGATTGTCTTTCGAGAGCAATTATTGTCTGTTGGTGGATTGACAAGGTATCGGGCAGAATCCTCGAGATGTTGAGGAGGATCCTCAAGGTGTCATCATCCAAGATCCTCAAGGTGTCGTACAGATTCCTGAACCTGAAGTAGGTGACCTTTAAATTGGAAATCAGCCAAATTATTCAAACTGAGTGAACAATGATATCATTTAGTCATTGTTAAGTTCTTATTACGGCTCAATGCAGAGCTTATTCACATTAATTTCAGAGTGCATGAATTCACAAGTTACATATTATATTATTATATATAAATTTTGAAGTATTTTGTAGAATTTCCTTCAGATCTACACAAATGTCATGCATTTGAAGTTTATTCCTTTTCAATGGTTATTTGGAGTTTGTGATATACAGGGTTCTTTTGTATCTCGAGGGTCACCTTGAGGTCTATGATGCATCCAGATTGATGTACATGCTACCACTAGTTACCGTTAGTTTCTGAGTTATTACCATGTGTTATGGAGAGGCCATGTGTGGTGACCGGCAATGAAATGTAGAAATTACCAGACTGAGGTTAGGGTTATATCATGAAGTCTAGCACCTCCATATGAATATATACACACAAAAGTATTATGTAACTTTGTGTCATTTATATATACTGAGGAACTGTGGTGCCTGCATGCAATACTGAGTTTTGTCCGATTCGTGTACGCTATACTGATTATATTATATTGTATACGTACTGGAATCTAGATTGACCTGAAATTGACCTCATGTGTTACCATACTCATAACTGAACAGTAGAAATTTGTCCCACAAATACTAGAAACTGAGTTGGATATGCCTTGAGATTTAAGCCATCTAGTAATTGAGACTAATGAGATTTAAGTACACTATTTGCATAGAAATCATAGGACAGCCAGTGTAGCTTATACCTCAAAGATACATATTAAAGAGTTCCAACATGATTTGAATTTGCCATATGCAAACATTTGTTAGGATTGTACAATATTATAATACAACAATTGTACCACATGCATACACACTGGTATATAGATATGATATAATATTATATACTTGGAATGGTACATACCATACATGTTGGCACTGTTATACAGGCAAATGGGGTATGTAGTTTATTTGTGTGAAATAAGTTTGATTTTCAAATCTTCAGTTTTTAATACATCATTAAGCACGCATCCTGAGTAGAGGGTATTCTTTGTCACTGCTCCCTCCTGAGTTGATTGTCATTGTGATTCGAGCCACTTTTTTCTGAAAATTGGAACATTTACAACACCATGGCAATAGTGTTTTGATGGCTGCAGTGAGTGGTTTAAACACCACCATCAACAACAGCGGGGTGATTATAGCTGGTACGTTAGGTAAGACGAAGTATACCAGGTGTGCGATGACTATGAAAGCAGTCTCATTGTCACGGACCAGAAGAGCAGGTATGAACTCGAGTACGAATTGAACTATGAGCAATGCGTTCATGATGGTCACAATTGCCAGAAACTTCAAAACGGCTACTTTAAATTTCCTGTTCTCACCCAGTGTGTCACTGTGCTGCTTCACAAATACAAGAATGGCAATCACGATTCCCACAGAGATGACACGGAGGGGGATGCTTGTTAGAACGAACAGCAATAGTATGTTTGCATAACCCGCAAGTAATCCGTAACTATGACAGACTACTCCGTCAATTGGGATCGAATAACTGAGAACTGATGGAATTAGGAACCCGATACTAGCAATGAGGATAAAGGATACTACTAGCAGTAATGCGATGCTGAAATAGGCTACTCTGACCTTCTGCCGTCCGTACTTGATTACAATGAAGACTAAAACGGAAAAGAACACCAAAAGAACATCCCTTAACAGGTAATCGAGACAACGAAACAGTACTCCTCCATGACAGAATGCCGCTCCAGCCTCTGTGTTGCGGTGCAGAAAGAGATATTCAGCAATCGAATACATCACCACGGATGTACTGGAAACAAACCCCATTGCTACCATGGCTATCATCAACGCACGCTGAAGCTTGAACTGCTTGAATTCCTTCCCAACACACAGTCCCACTATGGTGATGACACTCAGGAATAGTTGTGCTGGGACAAGAGTAGCAAGAAGAACAGAAACAACCGCATAGTAGCCTTCCACTCCAAGAATACTAGCGAACGTAGGTGGGTCACTAACTGTGGTTGTATTCGATACGTTCGTGGAGTTACTCCATATTTCACCCACTGACATGATCACGTTGCAGCTCTAGATCTATCCTTGAAAGGATGTAGGTTGGGTCAGACTGGGGAGGCCACTAGCCCAGAGGGCGACTATTAAGGCTCCCATTAAAGAATATAAGGTCGAGTATCTAATAGTATGGATAAACGAAAAATCTATGATTAAAGTAGTTGTAGTAGATGTATGCACTTACTTGCCAATTTGATCGTCTCGGACTCTCCCTCTTGCTAGTACTTTAATAAGGCTTTTTCTCCGACAGGTATCACCTTATCTTGGAGAAGAAGCTCTGTGCTTCCCCTTAACCCTAGCTACATTCGGTGGCTTAATATTTTTAACGCACGTAGGAAAATTAAATAGGAGAACAAGTAATTCGAGTTTAAAAACTCGGGTTCGTCTTATCGTTCATTTTATCACTGGTCGCCACGGGCTCACATGGATATGAACACTGGTCATATGGGCTGACCAATGTCCTTATCCAACTTATCAATACAATTCCTGCTGCATGCACGCCTTCCTGGGTGCACTATAGGCCTTGTGGTGACCAGCAATAAAATGTCAAATTTTATTGTGGTCACCACGGCCACTCTGGTGTCCATGTGGTGCATCGTAGCACAAATACCGATGCATGTACACCCTCCTGGAGGTGGTACTGACCTTGTGGTGACCAACAATATGTATTTTGCCACTGGTCATAGAAGCTCCCTTGTGTCCATATGATACATATTATATTTATACATGTACTTTTATCTACATTCTAATGAAGGTGCTATAGACTTCTTGGTGACTGGCCAGGTGATTTAAGATTTTGTCACTGGTCACCACAGGCTGCCCAGTGTCCATGTCAAACTCACCAGCACAATTTTGTATGCATACACACCGTCCTGAGTGTGCTATAAGCCATGTGGTGACAAGCAAATAATGCATGTCAATTTTTTCTTCCCACCATGGCCTCTCTGGTGTGTACGTGATGCACCATAGCACAAATACGGATGCATGGACACACTCCTGGAACTACTATGTTCCTTCTGATAACAAAAATGATATGTTTTATATATATTTTATATGTGGCACATATAATATTGCATTTTATACTTTTGCATGTAAATTCCAATATGAGTGTAATTGCCTTGTGGTGATCACCCGAGGAATTTCCCATTCCATTGCTGGTCACCAGGGGCTGCCCAGCGTCCATGCCAAACTCACCAACACAATTTCATTTGCATACACATCGTTCTGAGTGTGCTATAGGCCTTGTTGTGACAAGCAAAAAATGTCAATTTTTTCTTTGTCACCGCAGCTTCTCCAGTGTGTATGTGATGCACCATAGCACAAATCCGGATGCACGGACACACTCCTGGATATGGTCCTTCTGATAAAAAATATGATACGTTTTATCACAGATCAAAAATTCTCCCTGGTGTCCATATGGCAAATATAATATTTTACACATATTTATACTTTTGTATGTACACTCCAATATAAGTGTAATACAACTTCTGGCTGCCCAGTATCCATTCTAAACTCACCAACACAATTTCGTATGCATACACATCGTTCTTAGTGTGCTATAGGCCTCATGGTGACAAGCAAAAAATGTCAATTTTCTTTGTCACCATGGGCTCTCCTGTGCACAAATATGGATGCACGGACACACTCCTGGAATGAATACGGTCTTTGTGATGACAAGAATGATACGTTTATCACAGATCAAACATTCTCCCTGGTGTCCATATGGAACTTACTGGAGTGATCATTACAAGGTGTATTACACTCTTATTGGAATGTACATGCAAAAGTATATGTAATATTATATAATATTGCATATTATTATTATATTTTTGTATGTACATTCCAATATGAGTGCAATATACCTTGTAATGATCACTCAGGTAAGTTCACATTCCATTGCTGGTCACCAGGCTGCCCAGTGTCCATGCCAAACACACCAACACAATTTCGGATGCATACACACCATCCTGAGTGTGCTATAGGCCTCGTGGTGACAAGCAAACATTGTCAAATTTTCTTGTCACCACGGCCTCTTTTGTATGCATGTTATGCACAAATATGGATGCACAGACACACTCTTTAAACCAGTACGGTCCTTCTGATAGCAAAAATGATACGTTTTGGGGCCAATCAAAATTACTCCCCATTTTTCATATGGTACATAATTAATTTTGAAATATTTTGTAGATTTTCCTTCTACACATGGATTTGAAGTTTATATTTCTTTTCAATGGTCATTTTGAGTTTGCACCTAACAGGGTTCATAGTTCACCTTGAGCTCTATAATGCATCCAGATGGATGTGTATGCTACCATTAGTTACTGTTAGTTTTTGAGTTATTATTTGTTAATATAGTTATTATTTCCTGGAGAGGACATGGGTGGTGACCGGCAATGAAATACAGAAATTACCACACTGGGGTTAAAGTTATATTATCATATGCATGAAGCATTTATTAGGATTGTACAGTGTAATACAACGATTGTACCATATTAATTTATCCATACACACTATAGTAAATATTTGACAAAATAGGTATACTTGAAATAGTACATACAACAATACAAGTTGGTACCATTATACAGGCAAGTAGGGCACATAGTTTATTTGTGTGAAATAAGTCTGATCTTTAAACATTCGGTTTTTAATATTACACTCATCATTAAGCACGCATCCTGAGTAGAGGGTGTTCTTTGTCACTGCTCCCTCCTGAGTTGATTGTCGTTGTGATTCGAGCTCCCTTTTTTTTGAAAATTGGAACGTTCACAACACAATGGCAGTAATAGTGTCTTGATGGCTGCAGTGAGTGGTTTAAACACCACCATCAACAACAGCGGGGTGATTATAGCTGGTACACTAGGTAAGACGAAGTGTACCAGGTGTGGAATGACTATTAAAGCAGTCTCATAATCATTGAAACGGACAAAAGGAGACATGAAGTGTAGAAAATCGAGTATGAAACGAACTATAAGTAATACATTCATGATGGTCACAATTGCCAGAAACTTCAAAACGGCTACTTTAAATTTCTTGTTCTCATCCAGTGTGTCACTGTGCTGCTTCACAAATACAAGAATGGCAATCACGATTCCCACAGATCTAGAGATGACACGGGGAGGGATACTTGGCAGAATAAACAGCACTGCTAGGCTTGCATAATTCGCAACTGATCCTTTACTACGACAGACTACTCCGTCAAGTGGGAGTGAAAAATTGAAAACTGATGGAATTAGGAACACGATACTTACAATGAGGATAGGGGTTACTACTAGCAGTAATGCGATGCTGAAATAGGCTACTCTGACCTTCTGCCGTCCGTATTTGATTACAATGAAGACTAAAACTGAGAAAAACACCAAAAAAACATCCCTTAACACGAAATCGAGACGACGAAACAGTAATCCTCCATGACAGAATGCCGCTCCAACCTCTGTGTTGCGGTTCAGGAAGAGATATTCGGCAATCGAGAACATCACCACGGATGTAGCGGAGACAAAGCCCATTGCTACCATGGCTATCATCAACGCACGCTGAAGCTTGAACTGCTTGAATTCCTTCCCAACACACAGTCCCACTATGGTGATGACACTCAGGAATAGTTGTGCTGGGACAAGAGTAGCAAGAAGAACAGAAACAACCGCATAGTAGCCTTCCACTCCAAGAATACTAGCGAACGTAGGCGGGTCACTAACTGTGGTTGTATTCATGGTCAAATTCGTGGAGACATTCCATATTTCTGATTCATCCATAATTTTGTAGCAACTCGACTAATGATCAATTCCCGTGGTATACAAGACTGGAATAATATATTCATTCCTGACAGGATGTATGCAGTTACTTGCCAATTTGATTGTCTCCCCCTTGCTAGTAGTTTTAAAGCTTCCTCTCCAATAGGCATCACCTTATCTGCTTCCCATCATCAGCTTGATTCAATTAATAACTGCAGCCATATAGGAATAATGGTATAAGTGATCCATAAATGGTAGATGTGCATGTTGAAAGCACTGTTGTTGATTTTTGGGGACAATATTGCATGCCTTTACCCACACACACGGGGGCTTACAGTGGAGTTATGGCCACAATCTCATCCTTGTTGTGTACTGTAGGCAGACAATGTCATGTATTATTACTAATGTTGTGTATATAATATAATGGTATATATTACATACCTAAACATACGTAGGTAGAAAATGTCGGGTTGTATATGAACTGACTTCCTGACATTGATGTTTATCAATTGGTTATATCAGTCTATACAGGAAATAAGTTGTGGTGGAAGTGTGGTTGTGGATTGACAGGAATTCACTGTAAGTGACTTTGCAGCAGCACGTTATACAGATGTGGTTGACTATGACCACAACCTAATCACATAACATCGCAAGTTGTGCAATGGCATGGTTCATATGGTGTACATAAGTATCTGGTATGGAGACTGTTAACTCCACATAATGCAACTCTAGCATGGAGACTGTTAACTCCACATAATGCGACTCTAGTATGGAGACTGTTAACTCCACATAATGTGACTCTAGTATGGAGACTGTTAGCTCCACATAATGCGACTCTATGCATAATGTGTAGTTCATTAGTGGTAAATACCACCTCCATACAGACCACATGTCCTAAGTGAGTATTTCTGAAGTATCCAAAATACATTAATCTTGAGAATACACCCCGATACACATCTATGTAAAGACCACCCGTACTAGTGTTGATATAGCTACCTGAGGACAGAGTACATGTGTGTGCATGTGTACTGATGCCAAACCATTCATATACTGGTTAACCCAACCTCTTTCCCCTTCCTGCAGGTGGAGGTTGCATGTACAGTGTGTGGGATTGTAAGGGAATGTTTTATCGCTCTATATATCCTAGGACAATGCATTGCTTATGACAATATGTATATATATAATTTATATTTTGTATAATGATTGTTGTTATTGAATGGTTTATGTGCGTATATTATTATATATATATATGTATGTACGCATTATAAAAATTCAATTATTATATATTTGCATGACATTGCATTCATGTCAATAATTAATGTGTACGTCGTATGTATGTACTTACGAATGTATTGATATCAGAATGCACTCATAGCTATCATTTGATATAAAATCAATACAAAATTAATGTTTTATGACATTATGGGAGCTTTGGGAGTTGCGACTGACCTCCCAGCCAGAATAGTGTTTTCTGCATTTGTGGAATGACCAAGTACTGTCCACATATCTCTGTGGAAATTCAAAAGTTCCTGTAAAGCTCTCCATACATATATATATCTGTGTCTTCTGCCCTGAGTGGGTGATCTTTATATTGATTTTTATATAGGGGTGCCGCAGCATTATAAGTAACTAAGCGATAGGAATATGAAGTTAAGTGTATTTGCTGTAGGCCTAAATGCTGTTGTATACATATAAAATTTAGATCATATATACAGTATATATACATATTGTAATGTATTGTCGATTATATAATATTATATGACCATTATGAGTACTGATGCTCCCATTTTGATTTGTTTCATCATTATCCTAATTCCACACTTAAATAAAGTAACCACAAAGAAATTCCTAAAATTTCAAATTTAAATATACAGTTGCATAACTCAGCTGACTGACTGATCGATCAGAAAATTACCGCATCCGATCAATTCATGGTTGAATGTGCAGTAGAACCTTGATGACCCAGCACACACTCCTGATCTAGCTACATGGGAATATATATGGTACAGTGGAACCTCTATTAAAGGACTCTCCCACTAAAGGACACCATAGAAATTACCTCACTACAAAGGACACTCTATAAGGCACCAAATTAAAAGTAGACTTTTCCTATAGTGCTAATACATTTTTTACCTCTGGAGAGTGCATGGACAACCTCTCTACAGTGGACAAGTTACCTGGTCCCAATTTATCCTTTATAGGGAGGTTCCACTGTATTAGGCTGTCGGAGTATGGCGGTTCAATAGTACAGTATAGTATATATGCACATAGTGGATGTGTCTCAGAATATTGCCAGATTATAAATGAAGTTGGATTACAGAGTAATTATAATGTTTCCAATATGTACATAAATTTAAGAGCATAAATTTAATTGCATACATCACTGATCCACATGGTGAAATTTGTTGAATGTTACAGTACAGGTATAGTGAGTTGTTGGGATCAGTTTGACGACATTTTTGATTTTATTCATCCAGCTTTTAAATTATAATACACTCATCATCACACACATCTCCTGAGTAGAGTGTATCCTTTATCACTGCTCCCCCTTGAGTTGATTTTTTGTGATTCGAGCTTCTTTTTTCTGACCATTTCCACAACACGATGGCAGTAATAGTGTCTTGATGGCTGTAGTGAGTGGTTTAAACACCACGATCAACAACAGCGGGGTGATTATAGCTGGTACACTAGGTAAGAGGAGGTATAACAGGTGTGAAATGACTATGTAAGCAGTCTCATTGACACGGGCCAGAGGAAGAAGTACAAACGTGAGTATGAATTGAACTATGAGCAATATGTTCATGATGGTCACAATTGCCAGGAACTTCAAAATGGCTACTTTAAATTTCTTGTTCTCATCCAGTGTGTCACTGTGCTGCTTCACAAATACAAGAATGGCAATCACGATTCCCACAGAGATGGCACGAAGGAGGATACTCGTCAGAGTGGACAGCACTGCTAGGCTTACATAAGTCGCAAGTGATGCTTGAGGATAACAGACTACTCCGTCAAATGGGAGGGAATAATTGACAACTGATGGAAATAGGACCACGATACTAACAATGAGGATAGGGGATACTACTAGCAGTAATGCGATGCTGAAATAGGCTACTCTGACCTTCTGCCGTCCGTATTTGATTACAATGAAGACTAAAACTGAAAAGAACACCAAAAGAATATCTCGTAACACGTAGTCAAGACACAGAAACAGTAATCCTCCATGACAGAATGCCGCTCCAGCCTCTGTGTTGCGGTGCAGGAAGAGATATTCGGCAATCGAGTACATCACCACGGATGTAGCGGAAACAAAGCCCATTGCTACCATGGCTATCATCAACGCACGCTGAAGCTTGAACTGCTTGAATTCCTTCCCAACACACAGTCCCACTATGGTGATGACACTCAGGAATAGTTGTGCGGGGACAAGAGTAGCAAGAAGAACAGAAACAACCGCATAGTAGCCTTCCACTCCAAGAATACTCGTTGTCACATTTGTGGAGACATTCCATATTTCTGATTCATTCATAATTTTGTAGCAACTCGACTAATGATTGATTCCCGTGGTATACAAGACTAGAATATATTCATTCCTGACAGGATGTATGCAGTTACTTACCAATTTGATTGTCTCCCCCTTGCTAGTAGTTTTAAAGCTTCTTCTCCAATAGGCATCATGCACCTTATCTGCTTCCAATCACCAATTTGAAATTATTAGTGCATGATCAGCTTGATCCAGTTAGGAACTGCAGCCATATAGGAATAATAGTCTAAGTGATCCATAAATGGTAGACGTGCATGTTGAAAGTACTGTTGTTATGCAGTATTGCATGCTTTTACCCACACACACGGGGCTTTACAGTGGAGTTCTGGCTACAATCCCATCCTTGTTGTGCACTGTAGTACGTACGTACATAATAATTATAATTACAATAGTTGTGTATAGAACTGTACATATTACAGACCTGTACGTATATATATATGGGTCTATAATACCTATGCTGTCACTGGCTTACTAAAACAACACTAGTTATTGTAACAGTTACAGTATGTGTACTCAGCACAGCATGATGTATGCAATAAGAGATATTAAAAAGACATATCATTTTATAATAATATTATAATGTATGTGGACATATAAACCTGATATTTTATCAGACCTAGATGGGGATATGAACTAAATTCTGAAACAATCCCCATCTCCATACATTACCCCTAACCCAACCTCTTCTATGACCTGTGCCAGTGTTTTTTCTCCTATACTCTCTCCCCTACATTAGAGCACCAAATGTAGCCAGGGTTATGGGTGAAGTAGGAAGCTTCTTCTCCAAGATACATGCTCTTGTAATATTTGGTAGGGTCTGGTGAAATACCATGTTGACACACACCCCTCTCCCATGGAGTATGCAAGAAAGTACTTGGCTTTTCTCATCCTATTCTCTCCCATATATTGAAAACAGTATGCACTTTCAAATGTAGAAAGAATTATATAGGCAACATACGGAAATGGATTTTGTTTCAAAATTATTTTTATGTCTCCGGCTAGATGTGGTGAAAATATCAGGCTGACACAACCCCTTTTCCATGAGCTACAACAAAAGGTGCTTACTGCTTTTCCTCCTCCTGAATTCCATATTGAAAAGTATTAAGCACCACTGAATGTAGCTAGGGTTATAGGCCTCATACACTGATATAGGAAGCATTTCTGATGATAATTTAATAATAATGGTGATGACACTCAGGAATAGTTGTGCTGAGACAAGAGTAGCAAGAAGAACAGAAACAACCGTATAGTAGCCTTCTACTCCAAAAATACTAGCGAACACCTGTGGGTCACTAACTGTGGTCGTATTCGTTGTCACATTTACAGAGATATTCTGCATTTCACCCACTGGCATGCTTACAGCTCTACTATAATTCCCGTGGTATACAAGACTAGTCTAAGAATATATTCATTTCTGACAGGATGCATGCCGTTACTTGCCAATTTGATTGTCTTCCCCTTGCTAGTAGTTTTAAAGCTTCCTCTCCAATAGGCATCACTTTATCTGCTTCCCATCACTAGATTATGGTGATCAGCTTCATCCAGTTAGGAACTGCAGCCATATAGGAATAATAGTATAAGTGATCCATAAATGGTAGACGTGCATGGTGAAAGCACTGTTGTTGATTTTAGGGGACAATATTGCCTCACTCATACACACTGGGGCTTTACCGGGACTTATGACTGAAATCCTGTTCTGATTGTTCACTGTAACCAATTGCAATCATGCACGTACATATTACCATAGTTGTGCATAAAACAGTACATATTACACACATGTAGATGCATGGGTTGGAGTTGTTAGTTTGTACATGAACTGACTTCCAGACTATGAGGCTCATGACAGTCATAGTCAATGACCCATTGGGGGCCAAAGGCTGAGTTCTTTACAGTCTTATCAGAATGTGGCATTCCAGCCATTTTCTACCATTTGCAATTGTCTCATTTCCAAATCCAGCTCATACAAGGGTCTACCTTATGCTCACATGGACATGACATTTTTATATTGGTCGGGATTACCAAATGGTATTTATCTTCAATTAGTTACATGATTCCACGAAAATAAAATATGATAATGCTGTTGTGGATTGTACGGGAGTTCACTGTTGTAACTTTGCATGATATACAGATGTGTTTGATTACATGAGCACAACCTGATTGCATAGCATCACAATCACAGGTTGTGGTTCATATCATAGGCGGCAGAACAGGTGGGGCCAGGAATGTCCATGTAGAGTATTGCATACATGGACACAAGTGCAATATTGATCATGATTTCAGCACCATGGTCTTTAGGTCCCCCCCCCCCCCCCCCCCACTTGCCATACCATTCCTCTGCCTATGCATATGACGTTTCTAAGTATCTAATATGGAGACTGTTGGATTTCTGACATTCACCTACATTGGAGAGACTAGCCTTATCTCCACATGATGCGACTCTACATAATGTGTAGTTTGTTAGTGGTAAATATGCAGTGGAGGCCATATTGATAAACACCACCTCTATACATACCACAGTGACTATTTTTGAACTATCCAATATATATGCATAATATTAACCTCTAGTATGTACCCCGATACACCTCTATGGAAAAAGACCACCAGTGCTGTTGATGACTAGCTCAGGGTAGTCCATTACGTAATTGATTCCACGAAACCACGTGATATACGAGTCAGAAAATGGCTTCGGAATTACCTTTGCAGAAATTCGAATGGGAGAGTGTAATCGTTGGAGACAAAATTGGCCAGGGGTCCTTCGCTAAAGTATACGAAGCCGAATGCCAGCATGTCGAATACGCCGTTAAGAAGTTCAAGAACCTGAGAGATCAATTGGTGACCACTTCCGATGAATGGGAGAGGGAGTGTCGCATCTGGTCCACTTTGGCACACCCAAACATTGTGAGGCTCTACGGGATTACGTACAACAAGGAAGATCGCTCGAAACCGCCTCTGCTCGTGATGGAGAGAATGCAGAAGAGTTTGTCTTGTTATCTGAGGGACACTTCACCCGACAAACCCGAGACAGCTTCCTTCTCACTCGACGCCAAGCTGTCGGTGTTTATTCAGGTTTGTAAGGCTCTTCTGTATCTTCACAACAAGGGCCTTGTCCACGGTGATTCAACGAGCAATAACGTGTTGCTGAATATCCCCCAGCATGGAGACATCACTGCCAAGGTGTCTGATTTCGGGGTCTCACGTGCATCCACTGGGCCAATCTCCATGTCCACATTAGGCACAGAGTGCTATATGCCCCCAGAAGTGAGTGAGGATCCACCTCGTTTAACTTCCAAGGTGGATGTGTATTCAGTTGGTGTGCTAGCAATACACACAGTCACACACAAGTGTCCGAAGCGCTTACCTGCTACAAGGAAGACATCAACTGGATTGGAAGCTGTTTGTGAGTACGAGAGATTTTCACCAGTATTGAAGGAATTCAAAGAAGAAGCTAATCTCCTATTGCCATTGATAGAGAAGTGCTTAGATAATGATCCTCAAGCTCGACCAGAAGCCATCGAGATTATTGAACAGCTTAAAGAGATGAAGAGCACAATGCCCAAAGAACTGTCTTTGTTTACTCATTCCATGCAACCTGTCTACAACATCACACACAATGTGACAAGTAGCATCTCTCTCTCTGGGTGTAATGTGAAGGACAGTAACTTGCAGTTTATTGGTAGCAACACTGCATCCAACCCTGTAAGTGCAGCATGTATACCGTAACAACTACTATAATATGTTTGCTAAGTGTTTTAAAATATAATGTTGCTGTTATTTTGGACCTAATACGTTTTTACCATTTGTGTCTTCAGAATTATGATGAAAGTCCTTCTCTGAGTGGAATGGACCCATTGCAGAGAGCCTTGGAATATGAAAGTGCCCCTGATTTGAAAGAAGAGATCACATCAGGTTCTCCCAAAAGCGCAGACATCATAGAAGACACTGGAGTACCTCCAGAACACGTCCCTGTGGCTGAAGGATGGACCACACCCAAAGAAGAAACCAAATCCAAAGTAGGAACCACACCTGAAGTAGGAGCCACACCCAAAAGAGGAGCCACACCCAAAGGAGGAGACACACCCGGAGGAGGAACCACACCCAAAGGAGGAACCCATCCCGAAGTAGGAACCACACCCAAAGGAGGAACCCAACCCGAAGTAGGAGCCACACCCAAAGGAGGATCCACACCCAAAGGAGGAACCCAACCCAAAGTAGGAGCCACACCCAAAGGAGGAGCCACACCCGAAGTAAGAACCACACCCAAAGGAGGGACCACACCTGAAGTAGGAACCACACCCAAAGGAGGAGCCACACCCAAAGGAGGAACCACATTCGAAGGAGGGATCGTGTCAACAAGAGGAGGGGACCTGCAAGTAGAAGGGACAACACCCAAAGGAGGGATTGTGTCCACAGGAGGAGGGGACCTGAATGTAGGAGGGACCACATCTGAAGGAGGGACCGTGTCCACGGGAGGAGGGGACCTGAAAGTAGGAAGGACCACACCCGAAGGAGGGACCATTTCCACAGGAGGAGGGGACCTGAAAGTAGGAGGGACCACCCCATACAACCACACCACATCAGTTGGAGGAACCAAACCTGTAGTGTCTCCAGATGAGACTACCACACCCCCTTTTGGAAGGACTGCACCCAAAGGGCAGAGAGGTGGATACGTAACTGAAGATAGCATGAAGCAGAGAAAGAAGGTACAATTAGTTTGTATGCATATTATGCATATACGCTCTTCATATAATTATTGTGCATCACATCTGTAATGTTCATGCCACTACAGTAACTACTAAGAACAATAATAATATATTACAATAATTATTATGTGTTGTGCCATAATCAGGAAATGTTGTTCTTTGTCATGTAGTTTCAAGTCATCAAGAGGAACTCTATCCGGTTCAAGGAACTGAAATACAAGCGTGACGAACAAGAATTGCGATCCTACCTGCCTGGATTTGCACTGGTTAAGGATGAATACTATTATAAGCGTGGGATGTATGAAGAGGAAGGTGTGCTAACACACCCATGTAATGTGGTGCAACTGGATGGATCACTATACTTTTATTCAAAGGCCCATTCTCAAATAAACAGGATGTCCAGGGGAGGCCAGAAGGTGGAGATTAAGGTTCCACGTCTGTGTACTTTCTCAGTTGCTGCCACCACAAGCCCACCTGCTGTGCATGTGATCGTAAGAAAATCCAATCAATCCATACTCAAAGTTCTTACTCTGAATCTTTCTGCTCCCGGATTGAAGAATCAGTTTGATGAATCGCAAGTGCCCTCCTTACCGATCAATGTTGATTCAGGTGACATTGTATCTGTTGGTGTGGGTGGCCATCTGTTTGCTGTGGTCAAAATTTTGAAAGGAAAATTTGCTGGTCGTTTCATTTTATTGGGAATCGACACAAATGCCTCACCATTGAAGTGGTCTTTTGTGGGTGTATGCCCATATGGCGTGGATCAGTTTTGCAATTGTCAGGTTCTCCAGTATGGTGGTCGCCTCCTTTGTGTCGGTGGTCGTAAGATTGCTATGATCCCCATAGCAGTTGTATTGCCAGATGTAGACAAAAAAGTCGGCTTCCACCCTGAGTCATGGATCAATATCCAAGACTTACCAGAGCATGAGGGGAAAGTGGTTGTGTATCGCGACCAACTGCTATCCGTTGGTGGATTAGTTGGATGCTATGATGATTATGGTATTTACTCTGATGATCCACAACGGCCAACTGGCAAAGTGTATGTTTATCGACCTGATTCGGCGGAGTGGGTTTCAGTGACTAGTCTCAAGTTTGCCCGCTTTTGTCCAGCTTTGTTTGTAGCCAACGACAAGCTGTTTGTTGTTGGTGGTCAAGTGATAACTAATGAGAATAGACAAATGGGTCTGAATGAATTTTGGTTTCCGGACGAAATATCCGAAGATAATCCTGAGTTTTCACCTCGTGAAGAGGAGAGCTATCTGGCTTCATTGGGAGTATCTCTAAACCAACACCCACATGTTGTTCAAGGTCCCCAGGATTATGTGCAAGATCCTGAAAATGTCCTTTGGAGTCCGCAAGCTACTGTACAGGGTCCTCAACCAACCGTACAGAATCCTTATGGCACTGTACAGGGTCCTCAACCAACCCTACAGAATCCTTATGGCACAGTACAGGGTCCTCAACCAACCCTACAGAATCCTTATGGCACAGTACAGGGTCCTCAACCAACCCTACAGGATCCTTATGGCACAGTACAGGGTCCTCAACCAACCCTACAGAATCCTTATGGCACTGTACAAGGTCCTCAACCAACCCTACAGAATCCTTATGGCACTGTACAGGATCCTCAACCAATTGTACAGAATCCTTATGGCACTGTACAGAGCCCTCAACCAACTGTACAGAATCCTTATGGCACTGTACAGGATCCTCAACCAATCCTACAGAATCCTTATGGCACTGTACAGGGTCCTCAAGCTACTGCACGAAGCCCTCAAGCTACTCCATGGAGTCCTCAAGCTACTACCTTGCAAAATCCTCCAGCTACCTTACAAGGTCCTCAGGGCATTGTAGAGGGGACTCAGGGCCATCAAAGTGATGATCCAGAGGAGCTCAAATTAGCCAAATCGCAGTGTTTAACTCAATAGCCATGGAAGGCATTCTAATGACATTTGTTGCTAAACTGACAATAGGACTATAGATATACTATACTGCTTTAAGTACTTTAGATTGGTATAGTTGTATTAATTAATACTTTGATGATTGAACCTGGTAAATAATATTGTGTTGTAGAAATTCTTTATTATTATACCATTGTAATTTAAAAATTCATATTATGGCACGGTCAAAGTTAACAAATTGCGTTCGCAGAATGGTGTTCGCGGTTAGTAGCGTTGTCGACCACGTGTAGCTTACAAGATGGCTGACCCAGCACTGCCGTCCGCTTTGCTTCCGTACGTCTATACCTTCCTTAAGGAGAACGGGTACAAGAAAACCGCCAAGTATCTGAAAAACGAGGCAGAGGTACGTTCACGTGGGTCCACTGTGCAGTCAGCAGTGAGGGATAAGAGTCGTATTGATCTAAATTCTGAGATACCACTGAACAGGACACATGCGTAGATTAGGTATATGTCGGCATACGTATGATTCGTGAAGTCCAGAGAAGGCAGTCGATCTTGATTCGCGTTCGTCATTCAATCGATCACGTAGCGTGACTAGTTTCCCGTGTGCCCTCGCACATTTGTGGATTTTGTACTTGTTGCTTTTCGCGTCTTTGTTGTCGAAGGAAGCCTTAGTACTGAACACCCATCCAAATCAGTAAATGGGAGTACCTATCCTATAAGGAACCTGACCTCTCATGAAATTATCCTTACTGCACAACTCCCTAACGTATAGCGACCATATGTACGAAGTTACTCCTAGTACAGTTTGTTTTCTCCATGGAATATTTAAACTTATTTTGAATTCCAACTATGTATATTAGGACTATTTTGCACACTGTAAATGTAGTTTCGTCAAGCAAATAAGTAGTAATTATTGTTTGTCAAAAGTAGTCCTAATAAACCTCAACATGTTGTTGGGAAAATCCGTTTGGATTCAGGAGCGTTTAAAAACACAGTCTGGTGAAGAGAGTTCTCTTCACCAGACTGTGTTTTTAAACGCTCTTGAATCCAAACGGATTTTCCCAACAACAGTTGGAAACTTCGCAGTCCGAAATCCCTATTCGAAACCTCAACATATTTTCCAAGTATGCCTAGCAACATTCACAACAAGATCCAACTATGTGTATTACATGTTTTGATTCTACCGTTCAACTAATTATTGCTCTCTGATCTGTTTGTGGTGTAGGCTTCTTCGATATCGGAGATTCCTGGAGGACCTGGTCTTCTGGAGTTCTACAGTTCCTACAGAGAGAGGTCTGTACACACATCGTACAACACTAACACAAAGGGGGAGGAGTCAATGTGCCCCACCCCAAATGAAGCCCTGGGTATTTCACTCTTGCAACCCCATTTCTCCAAATATCCGACAAATGACTGAAATTATGCCAAAATCACCCTGATTAGTTTCCTTGTACAATTTTGGTACAAATGCGGTTCACTACATGTAATCCTTATATAAAACGCAGTTCACTACTACGGGATACTGTATAACGGGAAATTTTCGTCAGGTTGTAATTTTCATGGTTTTTGTGATTTGACTGAAGGTGTGAAAAGTACAACCATGAATTTTCAGTATAGTATTGCACAATACTTGTCTTTGATTGCAACATCACATAAATATGAGTCGCGAATATTAGGCCAAGGTACATTTCGCAAAATTTGGACCCGTGAAAAATTCCCTGCTGTGTGGTACGTTTGTATGTTATTTATGGTGTATATTTCCTTGAATTCAGTGCAATTGCAAGAAAAAGAGCAACTGAAGAGACGAAATTGAAGAAAGAAAGAAAGAAAAGACCAGCACAAGACAAAAAGGCCAGTAAAGGTTAGTGTGAGGTGTGTGCAATGTTCAGGTGTAGTTTCCTCCTTTGTATGTACTTGGTATATTCATGTATGCTTGATGTACGTACGTATAATAGGGTGATGTATGTTTGGATGTGTATATGGGTGTTGACGAAGGATTATGACCCAAATTAGTATTCATTTTTTGCCAATGTACTATAAGGTCTTTCGGAGAATACCACTCCTCATGCATCAGTAGCACTGGGCATTGTTCTGAGATGAACAGTATCAAGGATGTGCTGATTAACATGAAGGATTTAGACCCGAATCGATTGTAAACATTTCTTTGCCAATGTACTATTTAGTGGTTAAGACATGGGCAAGAGGACAGTATGACATATAAAACACCGAGTCCCGAGGGCAAGTGTATTTTATGTGTCATACTGCCCAAGTGTCCGTGTCTTAACCAGTATAGCATCCGTTGCTAACGTTTTATACATTATAAACTAGCTGTACAATGGTACTGTTTTTATGGTAACGGATGCTTAAGGCCTTTTTGGAGAATACCACTCCTCATCAGTAGCACTGGGTAATGTTCTGAGTAGAACAGTATAAAGATGTGTTGATTAGCATGTGTGCATGCAGACTCCAACAGTGCTTTTTCTCACATGTGTTCTTTATTCCATCCTCAAAGCTAAGAAGAGAAAGGAGCAGAGTACCAGTAGCAGTAGCAGTAGCAGTTCCAGTGATGATGAAGAAACTGTTAAACAGTCACCTGTGAGTTCCTCTCGTCAATCTCTTAGCAGATATCACCTCAGCAAACCCACTTAGGCATACTCAGCTCCGAGTTCTCTTGTTTGAGTCTGGCTATGAGAGACTAAGGGGTCATTGCATCATGTTCATTTGTATCTGGTAACCTAGGTTGTCAAGGCAACCAATGGGAAGGCACCTAAAGAGAAGAAGAGAAAGAAGAAAAATAAAAAGTCTTCTTCAAGTGATACTACTTCCGATGTTGAAGATGTTATTGCTTCTACAAAGCCAGTAAAACTTAAAGCCAAGTCTAGCAAGACATTGAGCTCCTCTAAAAAGCCTCCTTCAAAAACTGTTAAGGTTTCTGTAGGCAAAGGAAAAAAGCCAGCTGTATCAGTTTCAGATTCAAGTTCGACTTCTGAATCTGAAATGGAAGTGGAAACAAAGAAGTCTGTCAAACCTGCTAGTGTTGAAGTTAACAACAAGACAAAGAAAAATACATCAACAAAAATACAAGGTTTGCATACATATGTGGATTGTGTCACATTGTAATTGGTAGGAATGTGAACATGTAGCTTGGATCTGAGTTTTCTGACATGTGGACCTCCATTTTGTCTTTCATGTAAAATAGAACAAAAAGGTGTGGCTAAGATAGACTAGTCCTTGTGTTCATGTTACTTCAGACTTGTTCACACCACGATGCATATGGTGTAGGATTGATATGTTTGTGTTCTTTTGCTACTATGTAGTAAAGCATGAAGATACCAGTTCTGAATCTGAATCTTCGGAATCGGATTCGGAACCTGAAGCCACACCAGTGAAACCAAAGCCTCCTCCTGTAACAGTGACCAAACAGGAATCCAGCAGTTCTTCTAGTGGGTCAAGCGAAGAAGATGAGGAATTGCCTCCAAGCAAGACCACAGTAGCAGCAACCAAAGACTCCAGTGATTCTAGTGAAGAAAGTAGTTCAAGTTCGAGTGAGGAAGATGAAAAACCTGTTAACAAAGGATTGACAAAATCCCCGGCAAAATCCCCAACAAAATCCGCAACAAAATCCCCAACAAAATCCCTTCCAGTGAAGGTACAAGACTCGTCTGATTCAGATTCGTCCAGCTCCAGTGAAGACGATGAGGGTGATGCCAAGGATCGCCCTCAGCCACCACGACAATCTCAGACCAAACCTCAGACAAGCAGTGCTTCGGCACCTCAGGGCACAGTGACGGGAAGACATAGTGGAACGACAAAGACCTCGGAGACAGGCACAAATGGCAAGGGTGATACCAGCAGTGAGGACACATCGAGCGAGAGCGAAGAAGAAGAAGAACTGACGGGGAAGAAAACAACTGCATCACCTCTCAGTAAGCAGTGTTGGAGATGGGATCTACATGTGACAGTCATGTGACAATTGTGTACTATAATGTCCCCAGGTAAATTGACCACAGTCATGCCGAAGACACCTTCCACTGTTCCAAAAGTAAAGGTGTGTGTAGATCTGTGTCTGTGTGAGTTGTATGTGTGTGTGTGTGTATGTGTGTGTGTGTGTGTGTGTGTGTGTGTGTGTGTGTGTGTGTGTGTGTGTGTATGTGTGTGTGTGTGTGTGTGTTTGTGTCCACACTTTTGTTTGTGTCTGTCTTCGTTTTTGTCCATGTTGATAGTCGTCACTGTGTGTGCTCACACTACTGGAGCGTCTGTCCTGTACTTCTCTTGCAGAAGAAGTCTTCAACTCCCAACAGCCCCTTCAGGAGAATAAAAGATGATGTTGACATTAATGACCAGAGACTGGCCAATAACTCTTTTGAAGCTAAAGTGAGAATCTTAGCACTCATTCGTGTATCCGATGTTTCATGTTATGAATATTATTATCTCCATGACAACAGCGTGGCGCCCACGGCTCATGGGGTGAGAAGGCCCACCAGGTACTCAAGCATACAAAAGGTACAGGGTGGACAGAGTGGGTGTGGTGTGGGCGTGGGTAAACAATTAGTACCAATTGATTGGTTCTGTGCATTGTGAATTAGTCTTGTGTAGCCACACACTTAGTTTCATGACAGTCGGCCATTTATAATCTCGTGACCATTATTACATAGCATCATCCATGCAGTGAAGTACATCCAATCCAGTACAGTGAATCTTTGTTAGATCCACCACTGCTTTATTTGGCCATTTCAACCCACCACTATTTCCCGGTACCAATATAAGGTGCAAGTACTAATGAATATCCAGTTGATCCACTGAACTCGTAATATGCCTTAATCTTGAAAAACACATTATTGTGGTGGATCAGCAAGAGGTTGCTGTACATAGTTCACTCATGTCCACATATGCATAGTGTTGTATGTATGTGGTATTGAGAGGTGCCATTGTACTGGTCTGTAAACGCCTCTATAACCTGACCACGCTGTACCACAACACATACCACATAATATGTGCTAATATATTCATTTTATTGAAGAATTGTATTGAACACACACACACACACACACACACACACACACACACACACACACACCACAGGTAAATCCTTTCGACATGAAAAGACAAAGAAGAAAAGAGGAAGTTATAAAGGAGGAGCTATCGACACACAAGTCAACAGTGTTAAATTTGACAGTGATTAACTTCAAATCATTTTTATATTGATTAATTTTATGCATTTGCTATATATACCATATGTACTATGCATGTAAGGAGTGCTTCGTAATTAAGCCAATTTCTCAACCATTTTTACTATTTTTCGAAATTTGGATGGTGCTATATGTGAGCGTCTCTGACAAAAGGGTCCACTTGGTGAAAAGTATAAACTGTGGTTACGGTGACAAAATACGTATTAGGCTTCGAAATAACAATTTTTTGTTTTTTGCGAAAATCGACTCCGAATCATTAGTAGAATGTTCTCTGAAAGCGAAATTGTCATACGACAACTACATCTTGAGATACGCTACTGAATCCAGCTCTCGGAAATACGCCATTTTGTTATACAGAGTTCGGCGGAATCTTCGCGCGTATGAAAGAAGTATACGTAGCGCGGGTGATTTCAGCTTTCTTCTTTGAAAACTTGCAAGTCTATCTGAAGTTAAGGGTAACTAATCGACGATTGCTATTTCTCTGCAGAAATCACAAAGCGCCCTCCATTACCCTTCTTTACAAGTTCGCGTATTCGTGACGTCATGAATATACGGACTGAAATAAATTAACCGGAAGCGACTCGTTCTCAAAGTTATGATGTAGACAGGGGTGTCTGTGAAACGATCCATAACTCGTGAACGGAGTACAATATTTGAGCGCTTCCAACGGAAGCACGTTCCCCTGTGACGTAGTTATCGAATGATGTCAGAAAACGTGTTTCGAAATTTTTCACCAAGTGGACCCTTTTGTCAGAGACGCTCACATATAGAGACCACAATTTGACCAATTTGACCTATGGCCAAATTTTGCCCTTGCACCACAGTCAATGTATGGGAGAGAATAGGAGAAAAAGCACTTAGCACTATCTTGCATATCTCGTGGGAGAGTGGGCGTGTCAACCTGATATTTTCAACTAATCTAGCTGGGGATGTGAGCTACATTATGAAACACTTCCCATCTCTTTGTGTGCTTTGTAACCCTCGTTATTCAAAGTGGTGCTATGGCCAAATTTTGGCCATAGCACCACTGAGTCAATGTATGAGAGAAAATAGGAGAAAAAGCACTTAGCACTATCTTGCATATCTCGTGGGAGAGTGGGCGTGTCAACCTGATATTTTCAACTAATCTAGCTGGGGATGTGAGCTACATTATGAAACACTTCCCATCTCTTTGTGTGCTTTGTAACCCTTGTTATTCAAAGTGGTGCTATGGCCAAATTTTGGCCATAACACCACTGAGTCAATGTATGGGAGAGAATAGGAGAAAAAGCACTTAGCACTATCTTGCATATCTCGTGGGAGAGTGGGCGTGTCAACCTCATGATTTCAACAAATCTAGCTGGGGATGTGAGCTACATTATGAAACACTTCCCATCTCTTTGTGTGCTTTGTAACCCTTGTTATTCAAGGTGGTGCTATGGCCAAATTTTGGTCATAGCACCACGGAGTCAATGTATTGTACTGCGAGTTCCATAGTGCACTCAGGACAACCTGTATGCATCCGAAATTGTCTTGGTGAGTTTGGCATGGACAATGGGTAGCCCTTGGTGACCAGCAAAGGAGTGAGATTTTACCTGCATGATCACCACAAGGCGTATTACGCTTATATTTGAATGTACATACAAAAGTATATGTATTATTGTGTGTGGAATATGGGCATTGGGGAGAATTTTTGTTCAACGAGAAAATGCATCTTGTAAATGTGTTTATTTTTGTTGGAATTATTTTTGACAGTTATAATCAATAAGCTACATATATAACCTTGTAACCATGGATACATACTGTATTAGTTTATTTTCAAAGAGCAACAGATACACAGTTATTATCATTTATTTATATTGTATAATGCATGTATGTATTTATATAATATAAGTCAACATTACATGTATATACTGTATGCACATGGTGTATGTGGACTGCATGTACAGAGAATTCTTGTTAATCCACTGCAATTTGTTGGAAAATATGATGGATCGATTGCGAGTTCAGTGGATTAACTGGATAGTCATTAGTGCTTGAAAAGAGCATGTGTATTTACTGGCTAGCTTCGCAAGTCCAAAAAGTGGAAATTGGCACTTAATGCCAATTAATGACATAATAATATGATTATGCTTATCCTTTTGTATGTGCATTCCAATATAAGTGTAATATATACACCTTGTGGTGATCACTCAGGTAATTTCACATTGCATTGCATGGTAGTCACCAAGGGCTACCCAGTGTCCGTGCCAAACTCACCAACACAATTTCATATGTATACAAACAATACTGAGTGAGCTATAGGCCTCGCGGTGACAAGTAGAAAATGTCATTTTTTGCTTGTCACCGCAGCCTCTCCTGTGTGCACATGATGCATGATAGATACGTAAAAAGGTGCTTAGCGCTATTTGATCCTACGTATACATACCTTCCTATGCATTAAAAAATTAACTGTCTTCTGAAACAATTCCTATCTCAATAGGTGGCCCATAACTCCAGTTGTATTTCAATGTATGAAAACATTCAGCACCTTTTTGCATAGCTCATGGGGAGGGGGCATATCAACTTGAGTATACATATTACATTTATATTGAAATGTACATATATACAAATGTATAATGCTATGTGTCATATGGACACCTGAGAGAATTTTGATCCTCAACAAAATGACCATATTAGTTCCAGGAGTGTGTCCGTGCATTCGTATTAGATCTATGATGCATTATATGCACACAGGAGAGGCCGTGATGACAAGCATAAAAATTGACATTTTCTTGCTTGTCATCACGAGGCCCATAGCACACCCAAGACGGTTTGCATGCATCCGAAATTGTGTTGGTGAGTTTGGCACGAACACTGGGCAGCCCTTGGCAACTAGCAACGTGATGTCAAATCACCTGAGTTGTCACCACAAGGCGTATTACACTTATATTGAAATGTACATACAAATGTATAATGCTATGTGCCATATGGACACCTGAGAGAATGTTTGATCAGCAACAAAACCTATCATTTTTGTTATCAAAATGACCATATTAGTTCCAGGAGTGTGTCCGTGCATTCATATTAGGTCTATGATGCATTATGTGCACACAGGAGAGGCCGTGGTGACAAGCATAAAAATTGACATTTTTGGCTTGTCACCACGAGGTCCGTAGCATACTCAGGACAGATTGCATGTGTCTGAATTTGTGCTGGTGAGTTTGGGACAGACACTGGGCAGCCCTTAGTGACCAGCAACGTGATATCAAATGACCTGAGTTATCACCACAAGTTACAATACATAAATTGCAATAATAATAATTTTTTCAATGTATGGGAGAGTATAGGAGAGAAAACGCTAAGCACCTTTTTCATAGCTCATGGGGGAGGGGCGTGTCAACTTTATATTTCAGACAGACCTAGTTGGAGACGTGAACTAACTTCCGAAACAATTCCCATCTCAATAGGTGGTCTGTAACTCCAGCTACATTGGAAGGTGTTTAACATTTTTTTAATGTATGGGGGAGTATAGGCGAGAAAACGTTAAGCACCTTTTAGCATAACTCATGGGGGAGGTGGCGTGTCAACTTGATATTTCAGACAGAGCTAGCTGAGTACATGAACTCACGTCTGAAGCAATTCCCATCTCAATAGGTGGCCTGTAACCCCAGTTATATTCGGAGGTGTTTAATATTATTTCAATGTATGGGAGAGTATATGAGAAAAAAACGATAAGCACCTACTTGCATAGCTTATGGGGAAGGAGGCTTGTCAGCTTGATATTTTAGACAGACCTAGCTGGGTACATGAACTAACTTTTGAAACAATTCCGATCTCAATAGGTGGCCTGTAAACCCAGTTACATTCGGAGGTGCTTAATATCATTTCAATGTACATATGGGAGAGAATATTATGAGAAAAAAAAAGCTAAGCACCTTTTTGTATAGCTCATGGGGAAGGGGGCGTGTCAACTTGATATTTCAGACAAAGCTACCTGGAGACATGAACTAACTTTTGAAACAATTCCCATCTCAATAGGGGGCCTGTAACCCCAATTACATTCGGAGGTGCTTAATATTATTATAGCATCCGTTACCATAGAAACAGTACTATTATACAGCAATTTTATAATGTATAAAGCGCTAGCAACAGTATAAAGTGTTAGCAACGGATGCAATAATGGACACTCGCCCTTGGGCGCTTTGCGCCCTCGGGACTCGGTATTTATATGTCATAATGCCCTTGTGCCCATGTCTTAACCACTAATCAATGTATGGGAGAGAATAGGAGAAGAAACGCTAAGCACCTTTTTACATAGCTCATAGGGGAGGGGGCGTGTCACCTTGATATTTCAGACAGAGCTAGCTGGGTACATGTACTAACGTTTGAAACAAATCCCATCTCAATAGCGGGCGTGTAACCCCAGTTACATTCGGAGGTGCTCAATATTATTTCATTGTATGGGAGAGTATATGAAAAAAAAACGCTAAGCACCTTTTTGCATAGCTCATGGGAGAGGGGGCGTGTCAACTTGATATTTTAGACAGACCTAGCTGGGGACATGAACTAACTTCTGAAACAATTCCTATCTCAATAGGGGGCCTGTAACCCCAGTTATATTCGGAGGTGCTTAATATTATCTCAATGTATGGGAGAGAATAGGAGAGAAAATGCTAAGCACCTTTTTACATAGCTCATGGGGGAGGGGGCGTGTCAACTTATTATTTTAGACAGAGCTAGCTGGATACATGAACTAACTTCTGAAACAAATCCCATCTCAATAGGTGGCCTGTAACCCCAATTACATTCGGAGGTGCTCAATAATTATTTCAATGTATGGGAGAGAATAGGAGAGAAAACACTAAGCACCATTTTGCATAGCTCATGGGGGAGGGGGCGTGTCAACTTGATATTTCAGACAGAGCTAGCTGGGGACATGAACTAACTTCTGAAACAATTCCCATCTCAATAGGTGGCCTGTAACCCCAGTTACATTCGGAGGTGCTTAAAATTATTTCAATGTATTAGAGAGAATATGAGAAAAAAAAACGCTAAGCACCTTAGCAATTTGAGATTTCTTTGCTGGTCACCAAGGGTTACCTAGTGTCCATGCCTAACTCACCAACACAATTTCGGAAGCATTCTGATTGTCCTGAGTGCACTATAAGCCTCGTGGTGACAAGCCAAAAAATGTCAATTTTTTCAGTTGTCACCACGGCCTCTCCTGTGTGTACGTGATGCGTCATAGCTCAAATCCGAATGCATAGACACACTCCTGGACATGGTAGCTACCTTCTGATAGCAAAAAGATGCATTTTGATGTCGACCAAAATTTCCCCCTAGTACCAATATAATATACTTTGTATGTAGATTCATATATAAGTGTATTACACCTTGTGGTGATCACCTAAGCAATTTGAGATTTCTTTGCTGGTCACCATGGGCTACCTAGTGTCCATGCCTAACTCACCAACACAATTTCGGAAGCATTCTGATTGTCCTGAGTGCACTATAAGCCTCGTGGTGACAAGCCAAAAAATGTCAATTTTTTCAGTTGTCACCACGGCCTCTCCTGTGTGTACGTGATGCGTCATAGCTCAAATCCGAATGCACAGACACGCTCCTGGACCTAGTAGCTACCTTCTGATAGCAAAAAGATGCATTTTGATGTCGACCAAAATTTCCCCCTAGTACCAATATATATACTTTGCATGTAGATTCATATATAAGTGTATTACGCCTTGTGGTGATCACCTAAGCAATTTGAGATTTCTTTGCTGGTCACCATGGGCTACCTAGTGTCCATGCCTAACTCACCAACACAATTTCGGAAGCATTCTGATTGTCCTGAGTGCGCTATAAGCCTCGTGGTGACAAGCCAAAAAATGTCAATTTTTTCAGTTGTCACCACGGCCTCTCCTGTGTGCACGTGATGCATCATAGCTCTAATCCGAATGCACAGACACGCTCCTGGACCTAGTAGCTACCTTCTGATAGCAAAAAGATGCATTTTGATGTCGACCAAAATTTCCCCCTAGTACCAATATAATATACTTTGCATGTAGATTCATATATAAGTGTATTACGCCTTGTGGTGATCACCTAAGCAATTTGAGATTTCTTTGCTGGTCACCATGGGCTACCTAGTGTCCATGCCTAACTCACCAACACAATTTCGGAAGCATTCTGATTGTCCTGAGTGCGCTATAAGCCTCGTGGTGACAAGCCAAAAAATGTCAATTTTTTCAGTTGTCACCACGGCCTCTCCTGTGTGCACGTGATGCATCATAGCTCTAATCCAAATGCACAGACACGCTCCTGGACCTAGTAGCTACCTTCTGATAGCAAAAAGATGCATTTTGATGTCGACCAAAATTTCCCCCTAGTACCAATATAATATACTTTGCATGTAGATTCATATATAAGTGTATTACGCCTTGTGGTGATCACCTAAGCAATTTGAGATTTCTTTGCTGGTCAACATGGGCTACCTAGTGTCCATGCCTAACTCACTAACTCAATTTCGGAAGCATTCTGATTGTCCTGAGTGCGCTATAAGCCTCGTGGTGACAAGCCAAAACATGGCAATTTTTTGAGTTGTCACCACGGCCTCTCCTGTGTGTACGTGATGCATCATAGTTCAAATCGGAATTCACAGACACGCTCCTGGACCTAGTAGCTACCTTCTGATAGCAAAAAGATGCATTTTGATGTCGACCAAAATTTCCCCCTAGTGCAAATATATATACTTTATATATGGATTCATATATAAGTGTATTACGCCTCGTGGTGATCACCTATATTCTTGTATAGCTCATGGGGAAGGGGGCGTGTCAACTTGATATTTCAAACAAAGCTACCTGGAGACATGAGCTAACTTTTGAAACAATTCCCATCTCAATAGGTGGCCTGTAACCCCAGTTACATTCGGAGGTGCTTAATATTATTTCAATGTATGGGAGAGAATAGGAGAGAAAACGCTAAGCACCTTTTTACATAGTTCATGGGGGAGGGGGCGTGTCAACTTCATACTTGAGACAGAGTTAGCTGGATACGTGAACTAACTTCTGATACAATTCCCATCTCAATAGGTGGCCTGTAACCCCAGTTACATTCGGAGGTGCTTAATATTATTTCAATGTATGGGAGAAAATAGGAGAGAAAACGCTAAGCACCTTTTTACATAGTTCATGGGGGAGGGGGCGTGTCAACTTCATACTTCAGACAGAGCTAGCTGGGGACATGAGCTAACTTTTGAAACAATTCTCATCTCAATAGGTGGCCTGTAACCCCAGTTAAATTCGGAGGTGCTTAATATTATTTCAATGTATGGGAGAGAATATGAGAAAAAAACGCTATAAGCACCTTTTTGCATAGCTCATGGGGAAGGGGGCGTGTCAACTTGATATTTCAGACAAAGCTACCTGGAGACATAAACTAACTTTTGAAACAATTCCCATCTCAATAGGTGGCCTGTAACCCCAGTTACATTCGGAGGTGCTTAATATTATTTCAATGTATGGGAGAAAATAGGAGAGAAAACGCTAAGCACCTTTTTACATAGTTCATGGGGGAGGGGGCGTGTCAACTTCATACTTCAGACAGAGCTAGCTGGGGACATGAGCTAACTTTTGAAACAATTCTCATCTCAATAGGTGGCCTGTAACCCCAGTTAAATTCGGAGGTGCTTAAAATTATTTCAATGTATTGGAGAGAATGTGAGAAAAAAAACACTAAGCACCTTTTTGTATAGCTCATGGAGAAGGGGGCGTGACAACTTGATATTTCAGACAGAGCTAACTGGGTACATGAACTAACTTCTAAAACAAATCCCATCACAATAGGTGGCCTGTAACCCCAGTTACATTCGGAGGTGCTTAATATTATTTCAATGTACGTACTCTCCCATACATTGAAAAAATATTAAGCACCTTCCAATGTAGCTGGAGATACGAGCCACCTATTGAGATGGGAATTGTTTCACAAGTTAGTTCACATTCCCAACTAGCTGTGTCTGGAATATCAAGTTGACACGCCCCCTCCCCCATGAGCTATGCAAAAAGGTGCTTAACGTTTTCTCTCCTATACTCTCCCATACGTACATTAAAAAAATGTTAAGCACCTTCCAATGTAGCTGGAGTTACAGGCCACCTATTGAGATGGGAATTGCTTCAGAAGTTAGTTCACGTCCCCAACTAGCTCTGTCTGAAATATCACATTGACACGCCCCCTCCCCCAGGAGCTATGCAAAAAGGTGCTTAACGTTTTCTCTCCTATACTCTCCCATACATTGAAAAATGTTAAGCACCTTCCAATGTAGCTGGAGTTACAGGCCACCTATTGAGATGGGAATTGTTTCAGAAGTTAGTTCACGTTCCCAACTAGGTCTACCTAAAATATCAAGTTGACACACCCCCCTCCCTCATCAGCTATGCAAAAAGGTGCTTAACGTTTTCTCTCCTATACTCCCCCATACATGGAAAAAATGTTAAGCACCTTCCAATGTAGCTGGAGTTACAGGCCACCTATTGAGATGGGAGTTGTTTCAGAAGTTAGTCCACGTCCCCAACTAGCTCTGTCTGAAATATCACGTTGACACATCCCCTCCCCCATGAGCTATGGAAAAAGATGCTGAACGTTTTCTCTCCTATACTCTCCCATACATTGAAAAAATATTAAGCACCTTCCAATGTAGCCGGAGTTACAGGCCACCTATTGAGATGGCATTAGTTCCACAAGTTAGTTAAAGTCAACAGCTAGGTCTGTCTGAACTATCACGTTGACACGCTCCCTCCCTCATGAGCTATGCAAAAAGGTGCTTAACGTTTTCTCTCCTATACTCTCCCATACATTGAAAAAATATTAAGCAGCTTCCAATGTAGCTGGAGTTACGAGCCACCTATTGAGATGGGAATTGTTTCAGAAGTTAGTTCATGTCCCCAACTAGCTGTGTCTGGAATATCACGTTGACACGCCCCCTCCCCCATGACCTATGAAAAAGGTGCTTAACGTTTTCTCTCCTACGTACATTGACTGTGGTGCTATGGACAAACCTTGGCCATAGCACCACCTTGAATAACAAGGGTTACAGAGTACACAAAGTGATGGGAAGTGTTTCATAACTTAGTTCACATCTCCAACTAGATTTGTTGAAAATATCAGGGCGACACGCCCCCTCTCCCACAAGATATTATGTATATAGGATGGTGCTATGGCCAAAATTTGGCCATAGCACCACCTTGAATAACAAGGGTTACAGAGTACACAAAGTGATGGGAAGTGTTTCATAACTTAGTTCACATCTCCAACTGGATTTGTTGAAAATATCAGGGCGACACGCCCCATCTCCCACAAAATATGCAGGATGGTGCTATGGCCAAAATTTGGCCATAGCACCACCTTGAATAACAAAGGTCACAGAGAACACAAAGTGATGGGAAGTGTTTCATAACTTAGTTCACATCTCCAACTAGATTTGTTGAAAATATCAGGGTGACACGCCCCATCTCCCACGAGATATGCATGATGGTGCTAAGTGCATTTTTTCCCTATTCTCCCCCATACATTGACTGTGGTGCTATGGCCAAAATTTGGCCATAGCACCACCTTGAATAACAAGGGTTACAGAGCACACAAAGTGATCGGAAGTGTTTCATAACTTAGTTCACATCTCCAACTAGATTTATTGAAAATATCAGGGTGACACGCCCCCTCTCCCACGAGATATGCAGGATGGTGCTATGGCCAAAATTTGGCCATAGCACCACCTTAAATAACAAGGGTTCCAGATAACACAAAGTGATGGGAAGTGTTTCATAACATAGTTCACATCTCCAACTAGATTTGTTGAAAATATCAGGGTGACACGCACCCTCTCCCACGAGATATGCAGGATGGTGCTATGGCCAAAATTTGGCCATAGCACCACCTTGAATAACAAGGGTTCCAGATAACACAAAGTGATGGGAAGTGTTTCATAACTTAGTTCACATCTCCAACTAGATTTATTGAAAATATCAGGGCGACGCAACCCCTCTCCCATGAGCCATACAGGATGGTGCTATGGCCAAAATTTGGCCACAGCACCACCTTGAATAACAAGGGTTACAGAACACACAAAGTGATGGGAAGTCTTTCATAACTTAGTTCACATCTCCAACTAGATTTGTTGAAAATATCAGGGCGACACGCCCCCTCTCCCACGAAATATGCAGGATGGTGCTATGGCCAAAATTTGGCCATAGCACCACCTTGAATAACAAGGGTTACAGAGAACACAAAGTGATGGGAAGTGTTTCATAACTTAGTTCACATCTCCAACTAGATTTGTTGAAAATATCAGGGCGACACACCCCATCTCCCACGAAATATGCAGGATGGTGCTAAGTGCATTTTTCCCTATTCTCCCCCATACATTGACTGTGGTGCTATGGCCAAAATTTGGCCATAGCACCACCTTGAATAACAAGGGTTACAGAGAACACAAAGTGATGGGAAGTGTTTCATAACTTAGTTCACATCTCCAACTAGATTTATTGAAAATATCAGGGCGACGCAACCCCTCTCCCATGAGCCATACAGGATGGTGCTATGGCCAAAATTTGGCCACAGCACCACCTTGAATAACAAGGGTTACAGAACACACAAAGTGATGGGAAGTCTTTCATAACTTAGTTCACATCTCCAACTAGATTTGTTGAAAATATCAGGGTGACACGCCCCCTCTCCCACGAAATATGCAGGATGGTGCTATGGCCAAAATTTGGCCATAGCACCACCTTGAATAACAAGGGTTACAGAGTACACAAAGTGATGAGAAGTGTTTCATAACTTAGTTCACATCTCCAACTAGATTTGTTGAAAATATCAGGGCGACACACCCCATCTCCCACGAAATATGCAGGATGGTGCTAAGTGCATTTTTCCCTATTCTCCCCCATACATTGACTGTGGTGCTATGGCCAAAATTTGGCCATAGCACCACCTTGAATAACAAGGGTTACAGAGAACACAAAGTGATGGAAAGTGTTTCATAACTTAGTTCACATCTCCAACTAGATTTGTTGAAAATATCAGGGCGACACACCCCATCTCCCACGAAATATGCAGGATGGTGCTATGGCCAAAATTTGGCCATAGCACCACCTTGAATAACAAGGGTTACAGAGAACACAAAGTGATGGGAAGTGTTTCATAACTTAGTTCACATCTCCAACTAGATTTATTGAAAATATCATGGCGACGCAACCCCTCTCCCATGAGCTATACAGGATGGTGCTATGGCCAAAATTTGGCCATAGCACCACCTTGAATAACAAGGGTTACAGAGAACACAAAGTGATGGAAAGTGTTTCATAACTTAGTTCACATCTCCAACTAGATTTGTTGAAAATATCAGGGTGACACGCCCCCTCTCCCACGAGATATGCAGGATGGTGCTATGCCCAAAATTTGGCCATAGCACCACCTTGAATAACAAGGGTTACAGAGTACACAAAGTGATGGGAAGTGTTTCATAACTTAGTTCACATCTCCAACTAGATCTATTGAAAATATCAGGGCGACGCAACCCCTCTCCCATGAGCTATACAGGATGGTGCTATGGCCAAAATTTGGCCATAGCACCACCTTGAATAACAAGGGTTACAGAACACACAAAGTGATGGGAAGTCTTTCATAACTTAGTTCACATCTCCAACTAGATTTGTTGAAAATATCAGGGCGACACGCCCCCTCTCCCACGAAATATGCAGGATGGTGCTATGGCCAAAATTTGGCCATAGCACCACCTTGAATAACAAGGGTTACAGAGAACACAAAGTGATGGGAAGTGTTTCATAACTTAGTTCACATCTCCAACTAGATTTGTTGAAAATATCAGGGTGACACGCCCCCTCTCCCACGAGATATGCAGGATGGTGCTATGGCCAAAATTTGGCCATAGCACCACCTTGAATAACAAGGGTTACAGAGTACACAAAGTGATGGGAAGTGTTTCATAACTTAGTTCACATCTCCAACTAGATTTATTGAAAATATCAGGGCGACGCAACCCCTCTCCCATGAGCTATACAGGATGGTGCTATGGCCAAAATTTGGCCATAGCACCACCTTGAATAACAAGGGTTACAGAACACACAAAGTGATGGGAAGTGTTTCATAACTTAGTTCACATCTCCAACTAGATTTGTTGAAAATATCAGGGCGACACACCCCATCTCCCATGAGATATGCAGGATGGTGCTAAGTGCATTTTTTCCCTATTCTCCCCCATACATTGACTGTGGTGCTATGGCCAAAATTTGGCCATAGCACCACCTTGAATAACAAGGGTTACAGAGTACACAAAGTGATGGGAAGTGTTTCATAACTTAGTTCACATCTCCAACTAGATTTGTTGAAAATATCAGGGCGACACACCCCATCTCCCACGAGATATGCAGGATGGTGCTATGGCCAAATTTTGGCCATAGCACCACCTTGAATAACAAGGGTTACAGAGAACACAAAGTGATGGGAAGTGTTTCATAACTTAGTTCACATCTCCAACTAGATTTGTTGAAAATATCAGGGCGACACACCCCATCTCCCATGAAATATGCAGGATGGTGCTAAGTGCATTTTTTCCCTATTCTCCCCCATACATTGACTGTGGTGCTATGGCCAAAATTTGGCCATAGCACCACCTTGAATAACAAGGGTTACAGAGAACACAAAGTGATGGGAAGTGTTTCATAACTTAGTTCACATCTCCAACTAGATTTGTTGAAAATATCAGGGCGACACACCCCATCTCCCACGAGATATGCAGGATGGTGCTATGGCCAAAATTTGGCCATAGCACCACCTTGAATAACAAGGGTTACAGAGAACACAAAGTGATCGGAAGTGTTTCATAACTTAGTTCACATCTCCAACTAGATTTGTTGAAAATATCAGGGCGACACACCCCATCTCCCACGAAATATGCAGGATGGTGCTAAGTGCATTTTTCCCTATTCTCCCCCATACATTGACTGTGGTGCTATGGCCAAAATTTGGCCATAGCACCACCTTGAATAACAAGGGTTACAGAGAATACAAAGTGATCGGAAGTGTTTCATAACTTAGTTCACATCTCCAACTAGATTTGTTGAAAATATCAGGGCGACACACCCCATTTCCCACGAGGTATGCAGGATGGTGCTATGGCCAAAATTTGGCCATAGCACCACCTTGAATAACAAGGGTTACAGAGCACACAAAGTGATCGGAAGTGTTTCATAACTTAGTTCACATCTCCAACTAGATTTGTTGAAAATATCAGGGCGACACACCCCATCTCCCACGAAATATGCAGGATGGTGCTAAGTGCATTTTTCCCTATTCTCCCCCATACATTGACTGTGGTGCTATGGCCAAAATTTGGCCATAGCACCACCTTGAATAACAAGGGTTACAGAGTACACAAAGTGATGGGAAGTGTTTCATAACTTAGTTCACATCTCCAACTAGATTTGTTGAAAATATCAGGGCGACACACCCCATCTCCCACGAGATATGCAGGATGGTGCTATGGCCAAAATTTGGCCATAGCACCACCTTGAATAACAAGGGTTACAGAGAACACAAAGTGATGGGAAGTGTTTCATAACTTAGTTCACATCTCCAACTAGATTTGTTGAAAATATCAGGGCGACACACCCCATCTCCCACGAAATATGCAGGATGGTGCTATGGCCAAAATTTGGCCATAGCACCACCTTGAATAACAAGGGTTACAGAGAACACAAAGTGATGGGAAGTGTTTCATAACTTAGTTCACATCTCCAACTAGATTTGTTGAAAATATCAGGGCGACACACCCCATCTCCCACGAAATATGCAGGATGGTGCTATGGCCAAAATTTGGCCATAGCACCACCTTGAATAACAAGGGTTACAGAGAATACAAAGTGATGGGAAGTGTTTCATAACTTAGTTCACATCTCCAACTAGATTTGTTGAAAATATCAGGGCGACACACCCCATCTCCCACGAAATATGCAGGATGGTGCTAAGTGCATTTTTCCCTATTCTCCCCCATACATTGACTGTGGTGCTATGGCCAAAATTTGGCCATAGCACCACCTTGAATAACAAGGGTTACAGAGAACACAAAGTGATCGGAAGTGTTTCATAACTTAGTTCACATCTCCAACTAGATTTGTTGAAAATATCAGGGTGACACACCCCATCTCCCACGAGATATGCAGGATGGTGCTAAGTGCATTTTTCCCTATTCTCCCCCATACATTGACTGTGGTGCTATGGCCAAAATTTGGCCATAGCACCACCTTGAATAACAAGGGTTACAGAGAACACAAAGTGATGGGAAGTGTTTCATAACTTAGTTCACATCTCCAACTAGATTTGTTGAAAATATCAGGGCGACACGCCCCATCTCCCACGAAATATGCAGGATGGTGCTATGGCCAAAATTTGGCCATAGCACCACCTTGAATAACAAGGGTTACAGAGAATACAAAGTGATGGGAAGTGTTTCATAACTTAGTTCACATCTCCAACTAGATTTGTTGAAAATATCAGGGTGACACGCCTCATCTCCCACGAGATATGCAGGATGGTGCTAAGTGCATTTTTTCCCTATTCTCCCCCATACATTGACTGTGGTGCTATGGCCAAAATTTGGCCATAGCACCACCTTGAATAACAAGGGTTACAGATAACACAATGTGATGGGAAGTGTTTCATAACTTAGTTCACATCTCCAACTAGATTTGTTGAAAATATCAGGGTGACACGCCTCATCTCCCACGAGATATGCAGGATGGTGCTAAGTGCATTTTTTCCCTATTCTCCCCCATACATTGACTGTGGTGCTATGGCCAAAATTTGGCCATAGCACCACCTTGAATAACAAGGGTTACAGAGCACACAAAGTGATCGGAAGTGTTTCATAACTTAGTTCACATCTCCAACTAGATTTGTTGAAAATATCAGGGCGACACGCCCCCTCTCCCACGAAATATGCAGGATGGTGCTATGGCCAAAATTTGGCCATAGCACCACCTTGAATAACAAGGGTTCCAGATAACACAAAGTGATGGGAAGTGTTTCATTACTTAGTTCACATCTCCAACTAGATTTGTTGAAAATATAAGGGGACACGCCCCATCTCCCACGAGATATGCAGGATGGTGCTAAGTGCATTTTTTCCCTATTCTCCCCCATACATTGACTGTGGTGCTATGGCCAAAATTTGGCCATAGCACCACCTTGAATAACAAGGGTTACAGAGCACACAAAGTGATGGGAAGTGTTTCATAACTTAGTTCACATCTCCAACTAGATTTGTTGAAAATATCAGGGCGACACGCCCCCGCTCCCACGTAATATGCAGGATGGTGCTATGGCCAAAATTTGGCCATAGCACCACCTTGAATAACAAGGGTTACAGAGTACACAATGTGATGGGAAGTGTTTCATAACTTAGTTCACATCTCCAACTAGATTTGTTGAAAATATCAGGGTGACACGCCTCATCTCCCACGAGATATGCAGGATGGTGCTAAGTGCATTTTTTCCCTATTCTCCCCCATACATTGACTGTGGTGCTATGGCCACAATTTGGCCATAGCACCATTTTGAATAACAAGGGTTACAGAGCACACAAAGTGATGGGAAGTGTTTTATAACTTAGTTCACATCTCCAACTAGATTTGTTGAAAATATCAGGACGACACGCCCCCGCTCCCACGTAATATGCATATATATATATATTTGTGTGCTTTGTAACCCTTGTTATTCAAAGTGGTGCTATGGCCAAATTTTGGCCATAGCACCACTGAGTCAATGTATGGGAGAGAATAGGATAAAAAGCACTTAGCACCATCTTGCATATCTCGTGGGAGAGTAGGCGTGTCAACCTCATGATTTCAACAAATCTAGCTGGGGATGTGAGCTCTATTGCGAAACACTTCCCATCTCTTTGTGTGCTTTGTAACCCTTGTTATTCAAAGTGGTGCTATGGCCAAATTTTGGCCATAATTAACACCACTGAGTCAATGTATGGGAGAGAATAGGAGAAAAAGCACTTAGCACTATCTTGCATATCTCGTGGGAGAGTGGGCGTGTCAACCTGATATTTTCAACTAATCTAGCTGGGGATGTGAGCTCTATTGCGAAACACTTCCCATCTCTTTGTGTGCTTTGTAACCCTTGTTATTCAAAGTGGTGCTATGGCCAAATTTTGGCCATAGCACCACTGAGTCAATGTATGGGAGAGAATAGGAGAAAAAGCACTTAGCACCATCTTGCATATCTCGTGGGAGAGTGGGTGTGTCAACCTGATATTTTCAACTAATCTAGCTGGGGATGTGAGCTACATTATGAAACACTTCCCATCTCTTTGTGTGCTTTGTAACCCTTGTTATTCAAGGTGGTGCTATGGCCAAATTTTGGTCATAGTACCACAGAGTCAATGTATTGTACTGCGAGTTCCATAGTACACTCAGGACAACCTGTATGCATCCGAAATTGTCTTGGTGAGTTTGGCATGGACAATGGGTAGCCCTTGGTGACCAGCAAAGGAGTGAGATTTTACCTGCATGATCACCACAAGGCGTATTACGCTTATATTTGAATGTACATACAAAAGTATATGTATTATTGTGTGTGGAATATGGGCATTGGGGAGAATTTTTGTTCAACGAGAAAATGCATCTTTCTAGTTATCAGCAGGACCACACTGGCTCCAGGAGTGTGTCCATACATTCGTATTTGAGCTATGATGCATCATGTGCACACAGGTGAGGCTGCAGTGACAAGCGACAAAATTTGACATTTTTTGCTTGTCACCGCGAGGCCTATAGCACAATTAGGACAGTCAGTATGCATCCACTATTGTGTTGGTGCATGAGTTTGGCATGGATACCTGGCAGCCCTTGGTGACCAGCAAAGGAATGGGAAATTACCTGCATGGTCACCACTAGGTGTGTTACGTTTATATTTGAATGTACATACAAAATTATATTATGCATTATTATAATAGCATATGGGCACTGGGAAGAATTTTTGCTCGACGACAAAACTCATCTTTTTATTAGCAGAATGACCATAATAGTTCCAGGAGTGTGTCCGTGCATTCGTATTGGAGCTGTGATGCAGCCAAGCACACAGGAGTGGCTGTGGTGACAAGGAAAAAATTTGACAATATTTTGCTTCCACCATGAGGCCTAAAGCACACACAGGACGATGTGTATGCATCCGAAATTGTGTTAGTGAGTTTGGCATGGACACTGGGCAGCCCTTGGTTTACAGCAAACAGAATGAGAAATTACCTGCATGATTACCACAAGGTGTATTACACTTATATTGAAATGTACATACAAAAGCATAAGCAATGTGCCACATATGCACTGAGGAGAGTTTTTGATCCACGACAAATCATATTTAAAATCGAAAGGACCGCACTGGTTCCAGGAGTGTGTCCGTACATCTGTATTTGTGCTATGATGCATCACGTGCAAACAGGAGAGACTGTGAATTCTTCCCATACATTGAACACATATCAAGCACCACCGAATGCAGAAAGGGTTACAGGCCATGTACGGAAATGGGAATTGTTTCATAAGGTAGCATTTGACCACAGTTAGGTCTTCTTCAAATATCATGCTGACACACCACCTCTCCCATTAAGCTATGTAAGAAGGTGCTTAGCATTATTTCTCCTATACTTCCCATAGTACTTAAAAACAATCATTAAGCACCTCTGAATATAGAATGTAGGGTAGGGTTAGGGAGGGAGATGTAGGGAGGGTTAGCCTCGTCTAAGGTTATCCATCAATCCATATCTCGTGCTATGACCTACACTAGATGGTGCATAGCATTCTACCTATTCCCTCCCATATTTTTAAAATTACAAGCACCATCAAAAGTAGCTTGGGTTACAGGCCATTACAGAGCTAGACGGGAAACATTTCAGGATTTAGTTCACAAGCCCTTGATTAACCCAATATGGTTGCCATAATCCGTTGTGTCTCGTACCATGACAAACACTCAATGGTTCACAAGATTCCTCATGACCTGAGGTGATCCCGGAATGTGAAGTGTGTTTCGGTACTTCACTTGCTGAGAGCTATGCACAGATCAGTGATCACCATTACAAACAGTACCTTTGGAACCTATACAGCTATAACAGGAGCTTTAGCCCCCTTCAAGTGTACCACACACTCTCACATGAGAGCAATCCATGCATGCATTTATGATATTCCGTCTCATTAGGGCCCTAGAGAGGCCATGTTCGATATACACTAAACAAATAAACTGTTTGATTATGCTATTAATTTATAATGAGTATTAATTTTGTAGATTCATTGTATTAATGAGATCTAATCATTATTTTCGTATGCGATAGTTCGCGTTTCCGTCCACAGGATTAATTGATTCATTTACATAAAAGGGTGTGGCCTATTGGCACTGCTCGTGCGTGTGGTACGAGAAGACGAATTCTTGGGACGACACAAACACCCAATGGCAGAGTTCATCCCTCAGTTGAACTCTTCACCAAAAGCAGGAAGAAGGGGGATATCTGAAACTGACAGAAGGGGACGCTCTCCGACAGCGCACTCGAAAGAAGAAGACGAAGTGTTTTCTCCTTTCAGAGAATTTTCTCCCTTGTTGTCTTCAAATGGCGGGGAAAGCGTTTCCGAGCGGGAAACACCAGATGGCAACGTATTCATTCCGTCTCCGGACCTAGCAGGTTGGTCGTAACCCGGTAAGCTTCCACTTGGAGGTGACTTTCACTGTCTCAACCTTTTCCTACTACGCGCAGAGCTGAAACTCAAAGCTTCCGATATAGAGGGGCTGTTGAATGCCAAAATGGTCATTCTCTCAGGTAAAGCGTAATAAAGAATTAACTGTGGTTTGGATTTATCACATTAATCTCAATTGATTCCACTTGATCGATTCAACGATCTAATTCTACCTTTAGGAGGTAGAGATAAAGAAGGTCAGTCCATTCTAACGGTTCCAGCAAGGTCCAAAGAGTTCAACTTCAACAGAGAAGAATTTCGTAGAGTGGTCCTCTACCTGACCAGTCTACCCAGGTAACCTGATCCATTTCAATGTTGGTTGGTCATGATTCTTGTAGTCGTGGTTTGTATTAACTATGATTCGGGGAAATATTATCAGAGATCTCTATTAGAATTTTTTGTGAGTAACTGAAATAAATGTTTGTTCATTTTGTTGTGTACAACCATATTGTTGGGGATGATTGCATGGATGCATGTACATACGTAAGTGTGTGCATGTGTACACACTCTCTCACATGTTTAGACATACATGTACCGGTACACACACTAGCATGTGCACATGTACGCACACACACACACACACACACACACACACACACACACACACACACACACACACACACCACACACACACACACATACACACACACATGCATGCATGCACACACGCACACACACACACACATGTATGCATGCACACACGCACGCACACACACACACACACACACACACACACGCATGCATGCACACACACACATGCACACACACACACACACACACAATATAACACACACACACGCACACACACACACACACACACACACACACACACAAACACACACACACACACACACACACACACACACACACACACACACACACACAAACACACACACACACACACACACACACACACACACACACACACAAACACACACACACACATCCAGAGGTGGACAGTAGTAGTATGGGTATGGTAGTAATGCTATACTGGGATATTTTTCAGTTTGTTTAAATACATTGTGGAATGTATTGACTGCATGCTGTCCATAGTTATCAGTGATGGAGGAGACTTAGTGTATAGATCACTCCAAGTGGATGAATGGTGTGGTTATGGTACTTGTGGTAGTGCTGTGTATGTAGTGTGTGTGTGTGTGTGTGTGTGTGTGTGTGTGTGTGTACGTAGTGTGTGTGTGTGTGTGTGTGTGTGTGTGTGTGTGTGTTTGTGTGTGTGTGTGTGCGTGTGTGTGTGCGTGTGTGTGTGTGTGTTTGTGTTGTGTGCTGTATATGGTGTGTGTGATGTGTGTGTAAATTTTGGTAATGTGTGAATGTATGGTGTATGTGGTGTGCTTTTTTGTACTAATGTGCTGTTTGTGATGTTTGCTGTGTGTGATTAGTATGCTGTGTGCTATGTGCAAAGATGCTCTGGTTGGATCTGTACAATGTGTCCTACACACATGTATGCCCGTACACTATGTACTTGTCCACTGTTAATTGTAATAGCTCAAACTGAGGCTTTTGTTTGCCGAATACGCATTATTCAATTAAATTTAATTAATTCCATTTGATTTCAATTATGACTTGTTTGAGTACCTATTTATATAGATTCTCACCTACACCGTCACACCTGCCCACCCACACACACACACAACACCCCCACACACACCACACACACACACACACACACACATGCACAATTGTTGGCAGCGTTAAAGTGTTAAGAACCTCACAATGTACTAGTAATGTGTTGTTGTGGTCCTTGTGCTGAGAGGATATTGTGTGTGTAAATTACATTGAATTAGCAGCTGAAACACCTAAGAGAGAAATATGTGGATCCATGCAACTGTACATCCCCTAATACACGCCCAGGGAGGATACAACTGTATATCCCCTAATACACACCCAGGGAGGATACAACTGTATATCACCCAATACACACCCAGGGAGGATACCACTGTACGTTCCCCAATACACACACAGGGAGGATACAACTGTATGTCCCCAAATACACACCCAGGGAGGATACAACTGTGTGTCCCCTAATACACACCCAGGGAGGATACAACTGTATATCCCCTAATACACGCCCAGGGAGGATACAACAGTACATCTCCTGATACACACCCAGGGAGGATACAACTGTATGTCCCCTAATACACACCCAGGGAGGATACAACTGTATGTCCCCTAATACACACCCAGGGAGGGTACAACTGTATATCCTCTAATACACACCCAGGGAGGGTACAACTGTACATCCCCTAATACACACCCAGGGAGGATACAACTGTATATCCCCTAATACACACCTAGGGAGGGCACAACTATATATCCTCTGATAGACACCACATGGGATTAAAACCTTCTGGAGATGAGTCTACGAATGTACATATGTAATGCCGTCATCATTGACAGCCTGTTTATTTATTGTTGTTATTGTTGTTTACTTCTTGTTGTCTACTTCAGAGATGAGATCAGGGAATGTGGTTTTTCCATCATCATCGACGGACACAATTCGACATGGACGGCGATCAAGAACCTCCTGAAGATGTTTCAAGAGTGTCTTCCAGAGAGGATCCATGTGGCTTATGTGGTCAGCCCGACCCAGTTCCTGGAGAAGAGACGGGCTAGCACCAAGGCCAGCAAGGAGAAGCTCGAGTTCTCCACTGTGGTTGTGAGCTCGGTGGAGAAGCTACTACACCAGGTGGCTCCATCGCAGGTGACCACGGACCTCGGCGGTCTCCTTCCCTACGATCACCAAAAGTGGATCAAACTGAGACTAGTGAGTGGATGAAGTGGAGTGGGGTCACTGGGGAAATTTGACTACGGGTTACCTGTGCTTGTTGTTGGAAATCAACAAATGATTTCCGAAGTTACCCAGTCTTGCCTCCCGTGAGGACAACAGCTAGTAGACTGGATAAACTGACGTGGTCATTAAAAATCAAATTTCCAAAGTTTCCCCATTTCACTTTCTGTTACTATGTTTCATGCTTGCTTGTATGCATTACTATTATTATTAATGTTAGTCTATATGTATTACTATTGGATTTGTATTAGTTTGTATGCATCAAAGTGTATTTATATAGGTTCTTGTGCCCAACATTGTGCTGTACTGTATATGTGCACTGATCTGTTTGTAGGAATTGGAGCACTTCATCTCCTCATTCAACTCGTTGATGAAACAGTTCACGGCGTTTGAACGTGGTCTCCATGGCGACCTCTTGGCGGAGGACCCAGAAGGTGCGGAGAAGATGATCGCCCACCACACCTCCCTCCTCCAGGACATCCGAGGTGCCCCGAGGAACGTGCTCAAGGAAGGGACAGAGCTTCTGGTCAGCATCGAGAAACAACAGGACAACTTTGGGGCATCCAACATGACACCAGAGAAGATAGACTCAGTGGACATCATCCGAAATCTCCTCGATCGTGTTAATCGGAAGAGCCAGGATCTGGAGGATGTGTGGAGGAAGAGGAAAGTTGTGTTGGACCAAAACCTTCAGTTGAGGTACTTTGAGAGGTCCATAGGGAAGATTGGGGGATGGCTGAAGGGAAAATCCCCGGAATTGTTTGGCGGGAAGCAAGAAATAGGAGACTCAGTACGAGCAAGTCGTGAGCTGTTTGAGCAGTTCCGCAAATCTGAAGCTAAATCCAAAGTGTGTGTGTGTGTGTGTGTGTGTGTGTGTGTGTGTGTGTGTGTGTGTGTGTGTGTGTGTGTGTGTGGATGTGTGTGTGTATGTTTGTGTGTGTGTGTGTGTGTGTGTGTGTGTGTGTGTGTGTGTGTATGCCCTCAAGTGGTGTATATGTAAAAATACTATGTGTATTCATACCTACACTCACACACATACGTATGTACATTAGACCCTGCATGCGTGCATATGTATGTACTGTGTATGCATGTATCCACCTCATGTTGCTCAGGATATCCATGACAAGGTGACGAAGCTGAGAATGATGGCCGATAGAATGTGCGGGGCCAACCACTTTGCATCTGAGGATTTGAAACTCTACATTGGCAAGCTGATTGGTCGGTGGTCTCGACACAAGGATATGATGGATTGGAGGAAGGCTATTCTAGAAAAATCCATTGATTTTCATGAGATTGAGAATAAGGTGAGTGTGTGATGGTGATGGTGGTGGTGGTGGTGGGTGATGGTGATGGTGGGTGAGTGTGATGGTGATGGTGGGTGAGTGTGATGGTGGTGGTGGGTGAGTGTGATGGTGATGGTGGGTGAGTGTGATGGTGATGGTGGGGGAGTGTGATGGTGGTGGTGGTAGTATGTGCGATGGTGATGGTGGTGATGGTGGAGTGAATGATGGTGATGGCGGAGTGTGTGATGTTGATGGTGTTGATGATGCAACGTGTGAAGGTGATGATGGAGGGTCTGATAGATATCTTGTACATGAATGCCGCAACCATCCTCTGCAGTTCATTGTCACCTGCGACCACTTGACCGAACGAGTTCAGGGCAGTTTCCCCAAGATCAGCAGTCCCCAGAGCCTCTCCACCCTGGTCAGTCAGTTGAACCACGATTACAAGACGTTGAAGGGGATATTGGAGGAGATCAGAGCCAAAGGAGACAACCTAGTTGCTCAGATGTGTAAAGTAATGACAGAAGGACAGCCCACGGCTGAGTACAGGTACGTGTGCATGTGCATGTAAGCCATCTTTGTCCATTGTAGTATATCATCATCTTCCATCATTATTCATCATCATATTCATTCACCTTTCATCATCATCCATCTTCCAGTATCCTCCATCATCATTAATCACCAACATCTACAAATCAACTATCGCCACTTTACAATTACCAAGTTTAGTCATAGTTAATCGTCTAATTATTGTAACAACTCTCCATCGCTACCTAACAGTCTTCACTTATTGCATCACTGGTCATCCTCACTACCACTCTCATCTACCATATTTATTATCTCTCAACTACCATCACTCACCCAATCATCTCATCTACGTACGTATGTTTATGTGTCTTATCTCATAATGATTCTGTTAAACTGCCTTGGATAGTTCTCCATCATTTCTGCATTTTCTTCAAATTTATACATTTTCTTTTGATACCCATCACCCATTCCTCTTATCTTTGACAGAAAGGGAATATGTCACGTTGAAGAAGTACAGTACAGTCTCAAGGAGAAAATGACCACCTTCAGTCGTCTTGTCGAGGCTCGTAGAACCAGTTTTGACCAGTGTCAACAGGTCTTCAAGTGCGAGGAGAACAATGTCAAGGTAATCGCCTGGCTGAAAGAACTTGCCGGACAGATGATGTCATCGTTGGGTGATTTGGGGGAGTCAGAGGAGGCAGCTGCTCACTTGGAAGTGGAACACAGGAAGTTTGCTGAAACAGCAAAGGTGTGTGTGTGTGTGTGTGTGTGTGTGTGTGTGTGTGTGTGTGTGTGTGTGTGTGTGTGTGTGTGTGTGGTGTGTGTGTGTGTGTGTGTGTGTGTGTGTGTGTGTGTGGGTGCATGTGCGTGCGTGCGTGCATACGTGTGTTTGTGTGTACATATGTATGCATGCATACATACACTACGTGTGTACAAATGCACACGTAAATTCACAGTATGTACACATTCATGGACACGTGGATGCATGTACATACGTAAGACACATACCTAGAGTCAATGATGCATGACTTGGTGTGAGGTACTGAATAGAAAACTGTAGACGAGGATCACCACTATCTGTTTATTTCATCACTAGCTGGATTGATTCAGTGGATATCTTCATCATTTTGTTGTTTTTGTTGTTGTTTACATGTAGAAAACATACGATGGAGGTAAGAACCTGCTGTCCACTGCTATGAAGTGTCGAACTGAGTACAAACTGGACGAGACGCCCAACGCCAAACTGCAGGAGGAACTGGAGGAGGTGTGGAAGGGGATCAGTGATGGCATCACTGAGAGGGAGAAGAGGCTGCAGATGTCCAAGGAGTTCCATCACGTCACGGAAGAGATTCTCGTTGAGATTGATGAAATGGCACGACCTACTTCTCCTGTGGTAGCAATGGTGGGGGACTCGAATCTCCAAGGAGACAGCCTGAAACTCAGGATCAAGCAATCAATAGGTAACTGCACCTGGTTTACTCCTGTGTGTTTGTGTACAGTGGAGCCTCTCTATAAAGGACACTTTGGGACCTTAATTCATGTCCATATTACAGAGGTATCCTTCATTCAGAGGTCATGTAATACACCACAGTACTACACTGGGACACAAAATGGTGTCCTTATTACAGAGGTTTCCTCAATTCAAAGGTTGTTTAACACACTACAGTACTACACTGGGACATGAAATGGTGTCCTTATGGTGGAGTTCCACATTTCTAAGGTTTGTAATACGTAGATGGGTCCTGCTGTACAAACAAGCTTCAAATCTTCTCTGTTGTATTTTGTACTGTTCCTGTAATATAATTACGTAATACAAATATGTACACATATTATGTACAATGCTTGCTATTAAAAGTGCATATGTTATTGTATTGTTGTTGTTTACATCCTTGACCTTGTTTACCCCACAGACCTGGGTGAGCGTATTCTGTACAGCTTGGACCAAACTGGTGTTAGCGTGTTTGGCGGAGAAGGAGTACCTTCGAGAATCAGCAGTAGTGCTTCACTGTCCATGGAGCTGATCAGGTGGGTGGGGCAGGGGTGTGTCCATGGAGCTGATCAGGTAGGCGGGGCAGGTGTGTGTTCATGGAGCTGATCAGGTAGGCGGGGCAGGGGTGTGTCCTAGGAGCTGATCAGGTAGGCGGGGCAGGGGTGTGTCCATGGACCTGATCAGGTGGGTGGAGCAGTGAATTGTAGGTGGGTGTGTCTCTGCATGACAAATGATGGGCAGGGCAGGGTTATTAGTTAAGGTATGTACCTTGTTCGGTCCAATGTCTTATGTCCCATTTGTGTATATTGTTTCCTGTCCCATTTCCATCACTTCATGTTCCATTTCCATCACTTCATGTCCCATTTCCATCACTTCATGTCCCATTTCCATTGTCTCATGTCCCATTTCTCTTGTTTCCTGTCCCATTTCCATTGTCTCATGTCCCATTTCTCTTGTTTCCTGTCCCATTTCCATTGTCTCCTGTTTCATTTCCATCACTTCATGTTCCATTTCCATCACTTCATGTCCCATTTCCATCACTTCATGTCCCATTCCTCTTGTCTGATGCCCCATTTCTCTTGTCTCATGTCCACTTTCCTGTCTTGCACTCTGACCTCCAGGAGCCGTATTGACCGGTTAAAAGCGGTTGTCTCAGACATGGACAATCTTCTCCTGATGAAGGAGAAGGGAAAGCAAGATGCCATCCAGTTGACAGAATTGGAGGAAGAAATTGCTGCTCTAAGGGCGTGGTTCTCAGGAGAGGGGCGTGTAGTGCCCTCCTCAATAATCCAGCTGGACATGTCCAGAGACGAGTTTAGAAAGTCAAAACTAGTCAAAGAACGAGAAATAATGGTTTGTGCACTCTGTACGTTTGTATGTACTGGATGTGATGCACTGTGAGAGTAGTGCTCATGTGTGCACTGGAAGTGATGTACTGTGAGAGTAGTGCTCCTGTGTGTACTGGATGTGATGTACTGTGAGAGTAGTGCTCCTGTGTGTACTGAATGTGATGTACTGTGAGAGTAGTGCTCCTGTGTGTACTGGAAGTGATGTACTGTGAGAGTAGTACTCCTGTGTGTACTGAATGTGGTGTACTGTGAGAGTAGTGCTCCTGTGTGTACTGAATGTGATGTACTGTGAGAGTAGTACTCCTGTGTGTACTGGAAGTGATGTACTGTGAGAGTAGTACTCCTGTGTGTACTGAATGTGATGTACGTAGTGTTAGAAATATGGGAGTAGTGCTCCTGTGTGTACTGGAAGTGATGTACTGTGAGATATGGGAGTAGTGCTCCTGTGTGTACTGGAAGTGATGTACTGTGAGATATGGGAGTAGTGCTCCTGTGTGTACTGGATGTGATGTACTGTGAGAGATATGGGAGTAGTGCTCCTGTGTGTACATGTTTGATGTACGTACGTATGTGTGGGATAAATGAGATAATATTCCCGTGTGTACATGTGTGATGTATGTAATATTCCTGTATACATGTGTGGCGTGGTATACAGTTCATTTGCTTTGTCATATCAGACTGATTCTGTCGTTATCATATATTCTTCTATTGTCAATCTGTGCTGGTTTCCACTCACACGTGTGCAGGAGAAGCACAAAGCAGTGGAACATTTGAAGGAGAGAGCTCATTCCATGACAAGTTGGAATCAGTTTGGAAATGAGATTGTTGCCGCGGTTACTAATCTTCAGTCAACATGGGACACTTGTGTTAAAGAATTTTCCCGTACTTTTGATGTCGGTGATAAGTACGTGTCTTTCCTTGAGCTGCATGACAAGGTGTGTGTGTGTGTGTGTGTGTGTGTGTGTGTGTGTGTGTGTGTTCATGTGTGTGTGCACGCACATGTGCACCACTTATGAATATGTCCCACTTCTTCCCAAGCAGTTCAACAAGAGTATAGAGAGGTTCACCATCCTCTGTGGGGAGGCTGATGACAACTGGCAGAGCGCCACTCCTCAAGTCCTGGACGATCTTCTCCTCTTGAAGAACAGCTTGTTCAACAATCTAGACCAGGTAGGAGTTCATCTTGACAAATAGGAGCATGTATCAACAAGCATTACCTATGTACATACTGATTCTGTGTGGGTACACTAGCTAAGAGCATATTCAATGACATGTAGTATACAAAAATTAATATAAATGTGCATATAGTAGGTACACAAGTACGTATGTATGTATTGGGTGAATGCTGTGTGTGTGTGTGTGTGTGTTGTGTGTGTGTGTGCTCATGCCTGAGTGTGTACTGTATCCCATTACTGGACATGCTATCCCTCGCAGGTGTGTGAAAACGGGGCGGTAGCCATCAGTGAGATGGAAGCCATTGACTTTACAGCATCCAGACCTCTTGTCGAAGACATAAAGAGTAAAACCCAAGCAATTAAAAGAAGATTGGATCAAGTTGAGTTGACATGGACTAAGTTGGAGTCAGCCCTTAAGAACACCATGGAATTGAGGAAACTGAAAGCAGAAGCTGTCAATATGATTTCGGAGATGAAGGAAATGATTCATAGCGAGTTGAACGATGTTAGGTTTGGGGACAGCGTTGCAGAATTTGAAGAAAGAGAAGAAGACTTTGGACTTTTTGAACCGGATTGTCGAGTGAGTGATTGGTGGTAGGTGGTCGAAGGGAGACTGGCTCAACTGCCTTGCAGCTGCTTTGTCTTTAGAGAGACCGACTAGACAGCATTGCAGCTGCTGTGTCATTTCTAATATATAGCACACTATTAGAGACGTACTCAACATAGCACTGGTGGTTCAGTGGTAGAATTCTCGCCTGCCACGCGGGAGGCCCGGGTTCGATTCCCGGCCAGTGCACTTTTTTTTTTTTTTTTTCACCGAAGTGCGCAATTCGTGCGTGAAGCATTGCTCCAATATGTCGGGATAGGCGAGTAGAAATCATCACACTCAATTAGGTCCATTACAGGGTGCTATAGAAACGTGTCCTTGTCAGCAAAAGGCAAGAGTATTGTGTGCTACTCCAGTAGAATATCTATGACAGTCCTAAGTGTGTACTTGCTGAGCTGGTTTAGTGTATTGTGTACTATATTTGGCAGTTGTTTTGGTGTGTCAGCAGTTGCTCTGAAATGGCTTCCAATTTGAAAGGACAACAATACTCATTTTAGGGACTGTGTGACAACTGCCAGTTACTTATCATACTTCAGTGTAGCAGTTGTTTATTTTGTTGGCTCTATAGGTTGTTCCCAGTAATGGTAAGAATTTCTCTTGTGTATGTTAGATCTACAGAACAAATTGTTCAGCAGTTAGGGGCGTGTATCAGGAGTATGTGTTAACCAGAAGTGTGTACTAACCAGTAGTGTGTACTAACCAGAAGTGTGTACTAACCAGAAGTGTGTACTAACCAGTAGTGTGTACTAACCAGGGGTGTGTACTAACCAGAAGTGTGTACTAACCAGGAGTGTGTACTAACCAGGAGTGTGTACTAACCTGGAGTGTGTGCTAACCAGAAGTGTGTACTGACCAGGAGTGTGTACTAACCAGGAGTGTGTACATATGAAGTATGTACTAACTATGGTACTTTCCAAGCTTATTTGCTGTATGGAATAGTAGCAATAAAGCTGTATTGTTTCCTTTCTTATGTTATGATAGGCCTGCCTGCGTCACAGCGAGGAGTTGAAGTCCTCCATCCAGCACCTCATCATGCTGGGCGTGGCAGGAGACAGCGAGGAAGAGTGTGAACAGGTTGTCATGGAGATGAATGCAGTATGTTCTACTATGAAGAAGTCGCTAGAATCCGTTAGTACTGGTTTTGAAGATGCAAGGTCTATATTGAGGAAGTGTGAGAAGGTGGGCAAATACTGACGTACGTATACGTACATACCTGTTTGTACTGTGTGTGCTGTGTGTACTGTGTGTATCTGTGTGTACTGTAGGTACTGATGTACTGTGTGTGCTGTGTGTACTGTGTGTACTGTGTGTACTACGTATGTGTAATGTGTTTACTGTGTGTACTGTGTGTATTTATCAAATCATAGATATGTACATACACACTAGTAGTATAAAACTACTAAATTTGCAATAAACTGCCATTCCTATATTCATATTCACTTCAATATCGTGTGCTTATCTATTGAACCACTTTCACCACTTTCACCACTTTCACCACTTTCACTATATTTACCATGTTGAGTTTCATTTTATATTGACAGTGTGTGCGGCTATTTTCATTGTGTTCAGCTGAGACAAGAGATTGAATCAGTGGAGCAGAGGAGCCCCACCATATCCCGAGAAGACCGCCTTCGACACCTCGCCCACTCCAAAGACCTTCTGGAGGCGGAGTACGCCAACTGGACCACGTCTGTGCAGAAGTTCTCCAAGGGAGAGCAGCTGAAGGGTGTGTTCACAGAGGTGTGTCAGCTGGCCGACAGTATTATGGGGGACTTTTTACAGCAAGAAGAAAACCTGCAAAAAGTCAAAATGCTGTCACAAGACGTGGAGAAGGTAGGTACATGTGTACATGCTGCATGTTGTGGTCATGTTGGGGTCATATTGGGGTCATGTTGGGGTCATGTCGGGGTCACATGTAACAGTGATGTCACCAGTTATTTTCTACAATCATTTCTTGCCACTTACCCATTGGTTTACTAACCACTCTCACCTTGCTATCTTCACCACCCCTCCCTCCCTCCCTCACTATCTTCACCATTCCTCACTCCCATCCTCTCTATCTTCACCACCCCTCACTCTCACCCTCACTATCCTTACTGCTCCCCAATCCCACCCTCACTATCTTCACCACTCTCCACTCCCACACCACTATTTCCACCACTCACTCTCACCCTCTATCTTCACCACTCCCCACTCTCACCCTCACTATCTTCACCACTCTCCACTCCCACACTCACTATTTCCACCACCTCTCACTCTCACCCTCTCTATCTTCACCACTCCCCACTCTCACCCTCACTATCTTCATCACTGCCCACTCCCACACTCACTATCTTTACCAATGTCCACGCCCACCATCACTGACTTCACCACTCCCCACTCTCACCCTCACTATCTTCACCACTGCCCACTCCCACACTCACTATCTTTACCAATGTCCACTCCCACCATCACTGACTTCACCACTCCCCATCACATGTTCTCTCGTCATCCAATCACCTGTACATGTATAGCACACAGAATGGCTGGAAAATAAACTGAGACAATGGTTACCAAGCAACAGTGACCTTGGAGACAACGGAGATGAAGCTAAAGAACTGAAGTCCCAGTATACTAACTTTATTGCCAGTGTGCAGGTGAGCATGTGTTGTTGTTGTTGTTGTTGTTGTTGTTGTTTTCCTATTAGTTGCCTAAGTACGTACGTATGCATGTACTGTGTAATTGAATAGGGATTTCAGACCGCGAAGTCTCCAAATGTTGTTGGGAAAATCCATTTGGAATGAGGAGAGTTCAGTAACACAGTCTGGTGAAGAGAGTTCTTCATCTGGACGTTTCAACACTGTGGGTTGTCTTCAGCAGAAATGTCCAGATGAAGAATTGTCTCCATCAGACTGTGTTTCTAATTGCTCCTCAGTCTGAAAGTACCACATTGTTGTTGTTTTTGTTGTTGTTGTTGTTTTCCTATTAGTTGCCTAAGTATGTACTGTGTACATGATCCACTTAGTGATGTCCTTTCATGTATTTCACACTGAACACTGTACCACTCCCTAGTGGATGAGTGGATGAGTAGTCGTAATTGTACATACCACTAACACAGGTTGGTGTGTACCTTAGACTGAGATGTGTTAATTCTGTTGGCATAACACCTTGGTTTCAAGTACCTTCCTCTACTTTTGTTTACTGTTTATTCCTCTGTTGTTCAATGTCCATCACAGAACTACACACTGTGTTGTCTAGTTATGCACATCGTAGCGACCGTATTGTGATGTTTACTTGTGTTTGTTTGTTGCTTTGTTCCCCTCCCCAGCCTTCCTACAAGGACATATCCAGTCTGATGACGAGATGCCGGACCATGTGTAATGCTGACCCCACCCTCCAGCCCCTAGTTGATGTCCACCTCAGGAGGCTGATGGAGAGCAATGAGGTTTGCAGTGAGACACTCAGCGAACGCCTGGATGTCATCACCGCCTTTGTGGACTTCTGTAATACTGCTGGAAAGGTGTGTGTGTGTGTGTGTGTGTGTGTGTGTGTGCGTGTGTGTGTGTGTGCGTGTGTGTGTGTGTGCGTGTGTGTGTGTGTGCGTGTGTATGTGTATGCGTGTGTGTGTGTATGCGTGTGTGTGTGTGTGTGTGTGTGTGTGTGTGTGTGTGTGTGTGTGTGTGTGTGTGTGTGCGTGCATGTGTGTACGTTGTTGGTGGTGGTGTGTGAATGTTTGTGTGTGTGTGTATGTGTATGTGCGTGTGTACTAAGTACCGTACATCTGTGCTTGTGGGTTCATGACTGCATGTACACTTGGGTAACATGTCAGCAATATTTCACTTATTACATTCTTCGCTAGTAACCAGCAATAACTCGTGGTGTCATTTCTACTTGTGTTCATTTCAGCTATCGTTCTGCATTGGGCGTGTGGACAGACACTGCGAGGATATCCCTGTAATTATGGAGAGCGGACATGAGGGCAGGGACATGTTGCAGCAGGGGAGAGAAGCCATAGAAGAGATGAACAAGATGGCCGAACTCCTGTCGGAACAAGGGGAGGTCTTCAACCGTCGGGCGATGACAGAGTTGGAGACCACGCTCGGTCCCCCCTTAGCAGTCACAGGTGCCCTCAACAGGGTCAGCAGTGAGCTACAGGGATTGCTGAGGAGGGCCAACACCACCGACCGGATATGGCAGCAAGGAGTGTCCGATGTTAAGATGAACATCGAGCTGAGTGACTTCAGAGCCAACCACATGCAGGTACTGCAGGGCTGCTCTTGTATTCTCTCTAACGGTCATTGTATTCTAACTGTATTCCCTTGTATCACTCTTGTATTCTCTCTAGCGGTCATTGTATTCTAACTGTATTCCCTTGTATCCCTCTTGTATTTCCTTGGAATCCCATGGATTCACACTTGTATTCCCTCTTGTATTCCCTTGTATTTTCTTGTATTTCCTTGTATGCCCTTGTATTCCCTTGTATTTTCGTGCATGCCAATGTACACCCTTGTATTCCCTTGTATTTTCTTGCATTCCCTTGTACACCCTTGTATTCCCTTGTATACTTCAGTATTCCCCCTGTTCACTAGTACTGCTTGTCTCCCATCAGATTGTGACCTGGTTGGAGCAACAAGGCTTCCCCTTTGTCATGAGCAGCATCGGATGGAGGCTGTCTGAGGTGGATGGGATGATACTGGAACAAGAAGAGTTCATCTCTAAAGTTGATGTGAGTGGAATTTATCACAATCGAATGTAGTGTACATGCACACACACACACACGCACGCACACACACACACACACACACACACACACACACACACACACACACACACAGGTACACGCACACACGTACACACAAACACTTACACACACACACACACACACACACGCACACACGTACACACAAACACTTACACACACACACACACACACACACACACACACACACACACACACACACACACACACAACACACACACACACACACACACATACACACATATCCACTTTTGTCACGATGTAATGCTCTTATCTACAGCGTGTTGAGAGAGATGTGAATCTGACATTTGCCATTGGAAATGACATCATTGGGAGGAGCCACTCTCACGCACAGGAAGTGGACTTTTCATTAGCGGAGTTGATGGCCTCTTTCTCGCGATTCCGACAACTGGTGGACGTCAGGAGTCGTGTGTTGAACAAAGTGTGTTCCTTCTACAAGCAAGCAAAGAAGGTTAGGATAGGTGCATCTGGTAGTTTAAAGGGTGTGTGTACCATGTGCTAATGGGCACAACTACACTCGTACACACACATACATACGCGCGTACACACGATCCTTGCTTCCACTTCTGCTAACATATCGATATTATTCACTTTTTTCTCTTCAGCTTTCAGAGAGAATATCAGCACTGACCCTGGAGGATCGGGCCAATTTGAGCAATGAATTGACCAAAGATTTGAATCAGTTGCAATCCTCTGTCAATGGTATTGCTGTCATGGCAACCGAACTACAGGAAGTGGGGAAGCCCCCTATTGCTCAACACCTGATCGACATAGTCACTGATTTGCAGCGACAATTCTCGGATGACAGTTACGAGAGGGAGATCTCCTTGGAGTCCCCACTGACATCCCCCCCTCTGGAGGACTCCAGCAAGTCCCTGCAACCTCCTGCTCCTCCGAAGAGAGCAGACTCCTTTAGACGATACAAGCACATTGTGTCAAGAGCCGCCCTGTCCAAGGAAGAATTGGGAGGTTGGTTGAGCTCCGGGTTGGGCTCCGGGTTGGGATCCAGGTTGGGCTCCGGGTTGGGCTCCGGGTTGAGCTCCAGGTTGGGCTCCAGGTTGGGCTCCAGGTTGAGCTCCAGGTTGGACTCCAGGTTGGACTCCAGGTTGGACTCCAGGTTGAGCTCCAGGTTGGACTCCAGGTTGGACTCCAGGTTGGACTCCAGGTTGGACTCCAGGTTGGACTCCAGGTTGAGCTCCAGGTTGGGCTCCAGGTTGGGCTCCGGGTTGGGCTCCAGGTTGAGCTCCAGGTTGAGCTCCAGGTTGGGCTCCAGGTTGAGCTCCAGGTTGGGCTCCAGGTTGGGCTCCGGGTTGAGCTCCAGGTTGGGCTCCAGGTTGGGCTCCAGGTTGGGCTCCAGGTTGAGCTCCAGGTTGGACTCCAGGTTGGACTCCAGGTTGGACTCCAGGTTGAGCTCCAGGTTGGGCTCCAGGTTGAGCTCCAGGTTGGACTCCAGGTTGGACTCCAGGTTGAGCTCCAGGTTGGGTTCCAGGTTGAGCTCCAGGTTGGGTTCCAGGTTGAGCTCCAGGTTGAGCTCCAGGTTGGACTCCAGGTTGGACTCCAGGTTGGGCTCCAGGTTGAGCTCCAGGTTGGGCTCCAGGTTGAGCTCCAGGTTGGGCTCCAGGTTGGGCTCCAGGTTGGACTCCAGGTTGAGCTCCAGGTTGGGCTCCGGGTTGGGCTCCAGGTTGGACTCCAGGTTGAGCTCCAGGTTGGGCTCCGGGTTGGGCTCCAGGTTGGGCTCCGGGTTGGGGTCCAGATTGGGGTCCATGCAGGTTGGGGTCCAGGTTGGGGTCCAGGTTGGGCTCCGGGTTGGGCTCCGGGTTGGGCTCTGGGTTGGGCTCCGGGTTGGGCTCTGGGTTGGGCTCCGGGCTGGGGTCCAGGTTGGGGTCCAGGTTGGGGCCCGGGTTGGGGCCTGGGTTGGGGTCCAGGTTGGGGTCCGGGTTGGGCTCCAGGCATTACATACATTACATATACATTGGGGCTCTCTGAACAGTAAAGCTTTAAGGATTTTGTCTACTTTCTGAAATTAATTTTATGAGTGAAATGGAAATGTTTAATTTTAACTCACGATCAATAATACAGTGGAACCTCACGAATAAGACCACCTCTCGGTCCACTTTAAATGGATGTAGTAATGAATGTAGAATTTGGACTGTAGAATTTTTTTCCAATTTGAATATTACTTCCATGTTCATGTTCCCATTTCAATCTTAAATCCATGTTTATATTCCCATTTGAGTATTAATTTCATGTTCACATTCCCATTCCTCTTTGCTCTCCCACAGAAGAGGATGTGGATGCTACTAAGCAGGTGAGATCAGTTGCCACGGTGAAAAAAGACCTCCTCCGCAGTGAAAAGGAGTACGTGTACATGCTTAGCATCCTAGTGGATCAGTACCTGTGTCAGCTGGGGGAGAGCTCCAATCGTCCGGATTTTATCCAGGACAGGAGGTGGGCCATATTTGGAAACATCGAAGCGGTCTACCAATTGCACAAGAAAGTTCTGACACTTTTGGAGCGAGCGAAGAGCACCGAAGACATGTGTGGCGTGTTTCTGAAGACAGTGAGCTGCTTGCACTCTCGTAAATGAGCACTTTATCTCATAAAATATAAGCAGTTTTTCTCCTAAATAAGTCATTTCTTTCATAAATATTCATATTTTCTCATGAAGAAGCAGTTTCCTACCTAAATAAACACTCCTTTTACATTAATTGGTGACTTGACATTAGTATACAACTGCAGTACCACATTTGTAACTGAACGAGAACCGTTGTCATGGCAACTGCTCTTTGTTCACTCAGGAAATGGAGCTACGGGTCTATGTCAACTACCTGAAGACGGTTGCTACGGGTTGGCAGACTTTGGAGAAATTCGGCGGTCACTTCTTCCTTGATGTGCAGAAGAAGTTCAACTTGCCCTACTCCATCATGGAGTGTTACAACGTGACCTTTACGAGACTCAAAGACTACCTGAGACTGCTTAAGGTGAATCTGCGTATCTCAATTTGTGTAATGCAGTCAATCCTCTCCAACACTAATTAAACTCTATGTGCAAATTTAAAATG
>OZ026565.1:4321052-4328552 GCA_964020155.1 Chondrilla cf. caribensis | reverse complement strand
CTCTCTGACACTAGGAGAGTCGGAGCCTACTGAAGAGTTCGACTGAAGGAGTCTCTGTCTGGCCTGTTTGGATCTGTCCCTCTCCTCCTTTAACCTGTCTGGGTCCTTCAGGAGAGACACCAGAGCTTTTGCCTTCTCCCTCACTGCGGAGGTGAACAACATCACAATGAATACATATTCCTATGTACGTATTACAGGTACGTATGTACGTACGTACATAGGAATGTATGTACGTACATATGCATTTATAACGGGTATAGAGGGTGATGCTGGAAAATACCATTTATGTACGTACATCCTCACTCACCATCCACACCCTCACTCTGACCATTCACTCCTCACCCTCACCCTCCACACCCTCACTCTCACCCTCCACACCCTCACACTCACCATTCACTCCTCACACTCACCATTCACTCCTCACACTCACCCTCACCCTTCACACCCTCACACTCACCATTCACACCCTGATCTTTCCCGTCCTTATCAAGATACTGGAAGTCTTTTAATGTTTGTATGGAGAAGAGATTATCCTGACACTGCTTGACCACCCGCTCTGATCCGTTCTTCACCAAATACTCCAGTAGCGTGAGTGACTTGTACACATGTCTCCAGTTCTTCCCGTGATCGTTTAATCTCTTCCACAACATGCTCATGATCTCTGCGTAGGCTTGACTGCGGATGACATGGAGTGGAAATGTACATAAATATGTCATATAAATATGTCATATGAGAACACACAGCACACACACACACACACACACGACACACACACACACACACACACACACACACACACACACACACACACACACACACACACACATGTACAAACACACACATACGTACGTACACACACACACACACACACATACACACACACACACACACACACACACACACACACACACATGTACAAACACACACATACGTACACACACACACACACACACACACACACACACACATGTACAAACACACACATACGTACACACACACACACACATGTACAAACACACACATACGTACACACACACACACACACACACACACACACACACACACACACACACACATGTACAAACACACACATACGTACACACACACACACACACACACACACACACACACACACACACACACACACACATGTACAAACACACACATACGTACACACACACACAGACACACACACACACACACACACACACACACACACATGTACAAACACACACATACGTACACACACACACAGACACACACACACACACACACACACACACACACACACACACACACACACACACACACACTTACATGCTGTATGTCATTTCAGCGAGTTCAGACATTACTGTACTAGGTGGACCCCAGGGGTCATTACTGGTAGCCTCGCGAACTTTGACCTCTGCCTCAGTGAAATTGTAAACAACATTTTTCCTATCATGGGAGCAAAACAAACAATGATTACATGACATTGAGGTGAACACACACATGTAGTATGTATGTACACGTAGTGTACGTATATTATGTAATACGTAGCTGTATCCTGGTGTAGCAAATGATGGACAGTACATACTGTGTATATGTGCATAGTCCAATACAACACAATTATATATATACGTATGTACACAGTATGTACGTAGATATGTACGTATATTGTATGTAATGGTATAAGCAGCATACGTATGTATGTATGTATGTACTATACCAGGACTACACTAGGACCACACTGGGACACTAGTAGTACAACACAACCACCACACTGGGACACTAGTAGTACAACACAACCACCACACTGGGACACTAGTAGTTCAACACAACCACCACACTGGGACACTAGTAGTTCAACACAACCACCACACTGGCACACCAGTAGTTCAACACAACCACCACACTGGGACACCAGTAGTTCAACACAACCACCACACTGGGACACTAGTAGTTCAACACAACCACCACACTGGCACACCAGTAGTTCAACACAACCACCACACTGGTGCACTAGTAGTACAACACAACCACCACACTGGGACACTAGTAGTTCAACACAACCACCACACTGGGACACTAGTAGTTCAACACAATCACCACACTGGGACACTAGTAGTTCAACACAACCACCACACTGGTACACTAGTAGTTCAACACAACCACCACACTGGTACACTAGTAGTTCAACACAACCACCACACTGGGACACTAGTAGTTCAACACAACCACCACACTGGTACACCAGTAGTTCAACACAAGCACCACACTGGGACACTAGTAGTTCAACACAAGCACCACACTGGGACACTAGTAGTTCAACACAACCACCACACTGGTACACTAGTAGTTCAACACAACCACCACACTGGGACACCAGTAGTTCAACACAACCACCACACTGGTGCACTAGTAGTTCAACACAACCACCACACTGGGACACTAGTAGTTCAACACAACCACCACACTGGGACACTAGTAGTTCAACACAACCACCACACTGGCACACTAGTACAACACAACCACCACACTGGGACACTAGTAGTTCAACACAACCACCACACTGGTGCACTAGTAGTTCAACACAACCACCACACTGGGACACTAGTAGTTCAACACAACCACCACACTGGGACACTAGTAGTTCAACACAAGCACCACACTGGTACACTAGTAGTTCAACACAACCACCACACTGGGACACTAGTAGTTCAACACAAGCACCACACTGGCACACCAGTAGTTCAACACAAGCACCACACTGGCACACCAGTAGTTCAACACAAGCACCACACTGGGACACTAGTAGTTCAACACAACCACCACACTGGTGCACTAGTAGTTCAACACAAGCACCACACTGGGACACTAGTAGTTCAACACAAGCACCACACTGGGACACTAGTAGTTCAACACAACCACCACACTGGCACACTAGTTCAACACAACCACCACACTGGGACACTAGTAGTTCAACACAAGCACCACACTGGCACACCAGTAGAGATAGAGGATCAAACCACATATGTATGTACGTACGTAGGTGGGTATGGACAACCATGATTCCCACTGGCCACATGATGGGCAAGTACCAGACATACCAACACACTGTTAACACTATTTACGTACACTGGAGGCTAAAAGTGATTGGAAAGGTGCTCCAATTACAGTTGCTTCAACCCATTAGTGTGTGAATGGACCCAAGCCATTATGCAGTGAACACAAGAGTGGCACACTGCTGGTAGTGAACACAAGTCTGGCACACTGCTGGTAGTGAACACAAGAGTGGCACACTGCTGGTAGTGAACACAAGTCTGGCACACTGCTGGTAGTGAACACAAGTCTGGCACACTGCTGGTAGTGAACACAAGTCTGGCACACTGCTGGTAGTGAACACAAGTCTGGCACACTGCTGGTAGTGAACACAAGTCTGGCACACTGCTGGTAGTGAACACAAGTCTGGCACACTGCTGGTAGTGGTCATGGTACATACAAGACCAGCATGACAGACCTTCCAGTCAGGTGTGCTCTCACAGACAATCTGACACAATGTGACTTCCTGTTGGAATCACTGATACGTACATGTTAGTCGTGAGCTAACTTCCTATTATAGTCAATAGCAAATGTTGTTAAGGAATGAAGTATGTGGGCGGGGTACACATTACACATTCAATTAGGAACACACAGGAATCACTAGCAAATGTACATGTGTACACACACACGAGAGAGAGAAAGGAGAGAGAGAGAGAGAGAGAGAGAGAGAGAGAGAGAGAGAGAGAGAGAGAGAGAGAGAGAGAGAGAGAGAGGGAGGGAGGGAGGGAGGGAGGGAGGGAGGGAGGGAGGGAGAGAGAGGGAGGGAGGGAGGGAGGGAGGGAGAGAAACCAGCTTGTACCTGGTGGTCATTGTGTATACAACACAACAGACACTATTCAAGAGTATGGCTTCCAGACACGGCACCACACAGCACATAGCATTGTTATCAATATCCATGTGCTATGTGTACGTCTACACATGCCTGTCCATAGCACATTCATGAACACCACGTACACATGGTATGCACAACATACGTATATGTTTCTAAGCCATAGTTTCATGTATAATATGTATGACACTATATTTGAGTACATATGTTTGCATTTATACTGTACACACACACATGCTCATGTATAATACAGTTGTATGGTTTCCATACATGTTGTTATGCTCACATAAGGTAATGTACAGCACAGGACAACATGTAGTTGTGGTTGCTGGAGAGAATCCAGGACACCTCTGTAGTAAGGACACCATTCTGTGCCCCAGTGTTATATAGTAGTGTGTTGAACAGCCTCAGAATTGAGGACACCTCTGTACTAAGGACACCATTCTGTGTCCCATGCAGTGTAGAACTGTAGTGCATTGAACAGCCTCAGAATTGAGGACACCTCTGTACTAGAAATACGTATGTAAAGGTGCTTGGAATAGAGAGGTGCTTTCAATGATTACTATTACAGACACCCTGGTAGCTTTGTGATGGCTATCATTGTGGACACCCTGGTAGCTTTGTGATGGCTATCATTCTAGACATCCTGGAGTTTTGTGATGGCTATCATTGTGGACACCCTGTGAGCTTTGTGATGGCTATCATTGTGGACACCCTGGTAGCTTTGTGATGGCTATCATTCTAGACATCCTGGAGTTTTGTGATGGCTATCATTCTAGACACCCTGTGAGCTTTGCGATGGCTATCATTCTAGACATCCTGGAGTTTTGTGATGGCTATCATTGTGGACACCCTGTGAGCTTTGCGATGGCTATCATTCTAGACATCCTGGAGTTTTGTGATGGCTATCATTGTGGACACCCTGTGAGCTTTGTGATGGCTATCATTGTGGACACCCTGTGAGCTTTGTGATAGCTATCATTCTAGACACCCTGGTAGCTTTGTGATGGCTATCATTCTAGACAACCTGTGAGTTTTGTGATGGCTATCATTATAGACACCCTGGAGCTTTGTGATGGCTATCATTCTAGACACCCTGTGAGCTTTGTGATGGCTATCATTATAGACACCCTGGAGCTTTGTGATGGCTATCATTGTAGACACCCTGTGAGCTTTGTGATGGCTATCATTGTGGACACCCTGGTAGCTTTGTGATGGCTATCATTCTAGACACCCTGTGAGCTTTGTGATGGCTATCATTCTAGACACCCTGGTAGCTTTGTGATGGGTATTAGGAGTACACCTACATATGTACGTACATATGTATCATGCGATGATATCTAGTGTGGAACATGACTGATATGACAACACACCAACCACCCACACACGAGCATACCGTATATACATACGTGTGTGCTGATTTCATGAGGCCAGATTTCCACAAATTTCACAAATGACCTTGGATTAGTAAACTTTTATTTTGTAAATATGAAGTTTTTTTTTCTCCTGCAAAACAAACCAGCTGTAAAGATTTGTTCTGTTATGAAAGAAAGAAATCCACAGACCCTGAGTTACCCAACCTGTGTAGCTTTCCTTCAGAATGAATGTTGCTAGATAAACTACACACAGTGGGAGCTCCTCACATAGGACATATTGGAACAGCTAATGCGTCCACTGTAGAGAGGTTGTCCACTATTCAGAAGTGGAAAATGTATTAGCACTAAAGGAAAGCCCATTTGGTGCCTTACAGAGTGTCCTTTGTAGGGAGGTAATTTATGGGGTCCTTTTTGGGAGAGTCCTTCAATGGATGTTCTACAGTATCTACTGTATATAGAATGTGTAATATATGGGCTTACGTATATCTATATCAGGCAGTTACATACGTATGCTACAACACAATCTGGATTATCTAAAACCTCAGTTGACTATCAAAACCATTAAACAAATTACACCAGACCATCCACATTACATCATTGGAAATGGTGCAGTGTTGAAGTGAATTTCACACCAGCCTACTGTGTGTACAGCATGTACTGCATGTATTATACGTACGTATGTACATTATGTACATACGTATGTATGTGTGTATATATGTATGCTTGTATGTACGTACGTATGTACATACATATGTACGTATGCACATACATATGTACGTATGCATGCATGTACGTATGTATGTACGTATATAATTATGATGATTACATAGGAAGTGAAAGTGAGTTATTATGAATTTTTCAGTTTGGCCGCACTCCACACAAGCAATAGTTGAGCTAACTCTCTAGCTTGACGGTAATGAGGTCAACCTACTACACAGGTACAAGGTGTGCTCATCTCTGAATCCAGTATGACTACTGTCTGTATGATATGGTCAAACTGGGGACATTACAAGGGACCGTGATGGCTAGGTAGGAGCCACTCTGATACACACACACACACACACACACACACACACACACACACACACACACAAAAGGCACTCACCATGCTCACGCACTCACACAATGTACACTCACCCTCCCCTCCACACAATGTACACTCACCCTCCCCTCCACATAATGTATACTCACCCTCCCTCCCCCCACACAATGTACACTCACCCTCCCCTCCACACAATGTACACTCACCCTCTCCTCCACACAATGTACACTCACCCTCCCTCTCCACATAAAGTACGTACACTCACCCTCCCCTCCACACAAAGTACGTACACTCACCCACCCCCCACACACCAGTAGTTGTCGGGTCGATTAGGCCAAGTACGCATACACTATATGTAGTCGCTGAACACAACTAGCTGTGTGTTGATGCCCTGGAGAGGACTACTAAACCATCACTCACAGGTTTCTTCGGATGGTCGTCATGTTTCTTCAGAATTCTTTAATCCTTCGAACTCGACAACAAACGTCCTTCGATGGGCTTCTTGAGAGAACGACTTCACTAAACGTCTATTTTCTCAACAAACGATACACCGCGTACTCTCTAGACAGTATTTCACGGGCACAAATATCCGGTACAATATGCGCCGAGGTGAGTCAGGCAGCCATGTTGCTATTGCGTATTCATGACCAAAACAAGCCAATACCGGAAATGATATCACGTGAGTCACTATTGCGTATAAATATTTCATTACCAGGTCTGATTATGTGTATAAATTAATATTTCCCAGACATTTCTCCATCCCATGCCAATTTCGGCGCGTGATGACTTCTCCTCTCCCTGAACCGTTAAGACGGAGGATACACGGGCTTCATCGAGATGAGAGTCCGGACAGGCAAGTTGCGAGAGAGTAAACTAAAATTTCAGTAAGCTGTGATGCCAGGTTTTGAATGGTGATATAGTTATCGTACATTTCTGAAATATTTCGTTAAATCAGCATTTAAATGAAACACGCTCTCTTTGATTACTTCCACTCAATATATCATTGTTATTATCCTGGAAATCTTAGCAAGTTGACACAGTTCATCGGGTCGTTAAACCACGAATGCTGTACCGAACAAACGGCGCCCATGTAAAATGGCTTCCTCAAGTCATCGCTCCCCAACGTCCAAATTGGTAGTTTCATTCGCAAATAAAGGGATGCCGTATCGTGT